>JAIUCV010000030.1:3610599-3832217 GCA_026724425.1 Erythrophleum ivorense | reverse complement strand
CCTTATCCTTACCCAGAGGCCCTTCACCTGAAAATATGATCCCATAAAATGGGGGTGAGATGCAAATCTCAATAACCAAGGCAAATTCCATTCATATATTTCAGTTTTAATCAACATATATGCATGATTTCATATAAGCATCAGAAAATATACTAGTCATAATAATAAATGAAACAATTAAGCTATATGTGATTACTATCTCATATTATCAATCACAATTCCACATGTTAAAGGCTAATAACACCAGGAGAGGCCAGTCCTCGGCACCCACTCCTCAATGAGCACAACAAGGACTTAGTGCATCTGGGGTTTGATTATAACCCAGTGCCCAATTGAAGCACATGTACGGGTAGCAATCGCACCATAGCTCTGCCATGGACTCATAAGGTCCAATTATATATAACAAATAGCTAACCAATTCATTTAGCATTCAAAATCATAATCATGTAGCAGGTACAAAATTAAATAGACATATGCATGAAATTAGCATGAACCTCAATTACCTTACTTTACAGATAATTGAAAAGGCACCAGTAGTGCCAAAATCTCCTTATAACCATAACATCAGAAGATTACTACTTTAAATCATAATGTACAGCAGCAGCAAGTACTCAAGGAATTAAAATACTAATGGCTACCCAGAAGATGCTTACCTAGCCACTACAAATCCTTAAATTCAGATGGAATATGTCCTCTACCAGAAACTTCAATATATCACCCTAATTCCTAAGCAAATTCATACATAATTAGTACCCATACTATAAATCAACCATGGGGGTCTTAAACCAGCAGAAAATACATTAGAATGGAGAGTTTACACTTATCCAATGTCCCTCCTAGCCTCTACTTCCAAAAATCCTATAGGAAAATACCAAACAACCATATTTCAGATTTTGGGTATAGTGAAAATGCTCCAAATGAGAAACTAATTGATCCAAAATGAACAGAAGGAGAAGGAGATTGAGTTATATAACAAGTAACCTTGGCTAATTTTGTGCTTAGAAGTGAGAAATTGTGGATTTCTTGCCCCAACCCTAGCCTCCCTTTCAAGGTGCGAAAATCCTCTTGTGTTTGTATTTCAACAAAATGTGGAGGAGTTGAAGTGTTTAAGGTTTTAGTTAGGTTTAAGTTGGGTCTAATGTGGGTTATGGACTGATCCTAAGATCCAATATTAGGTGGGTTTCAAATTTAAGCCTTGTTGGACCAGCTTTCATGTATTGGGCTGTAGAAATTTAATTGGACCTAAACCAAGTTTAAAGAATTCAATTGATTTGGGTTCACACAAGGGTTATTGGGCCATTTATAAGAGCTTATACAAGTTGGGTCTTGGGTTTCTAATTCATTTAATTGAATTGGGCCATCACTAGGTGCTCTCTCTTGGGCCAAGTTTCACATAAAAAAGGTTGGATCTGCACCTAAAATGATTGGGTCTCCATTAGTTCCTAACCTTGGCCTACTTAATTTAAATTAGGCCTAGATGGGGTTTCTAACTCAATTAAATCCCAAAATCATATTAATAGTTTACCTCTCTAAAATTTTCTTTCACTTGCCTAATTATCCCATATTAATTATTCTTAATTAACTCAAATCCATGATTAATACCTTAATTAATTTTGAGGTGTTATAGGGAGCATAAGGGTGAGATTTAGGAGAATCTCAATAGCTAATCTCAACTAATTCAATAATATAAGAATGCATGAGTGTATGCCATGTAGGTGGTGCAAGAATGCTATGCATATGCCTCTTATAAATTTAATGCACATAAAACATGAAAGCTCATACATTTCTTACCTATGGCATCATCATAAACTTGCTAGGCTCAATCCTTCTCAACTCAGGGCAAAGGAAGAGCTATTATGTTTAATTCTATGCCTTAGGGGAACTAAGAGCCATCTCATTGCATTTCATGCACATATAGTACTCATATAGTTCATATGGAAAATATAATGAAACATTTCTTATGAAAACATCAAGCAACAATATACACAAATATTTCAACTCATTCAAGCACTCAAATGTATGTAAGAAAGGGAGATAAAGCTATCTTAAAACTTGCATGAACTCAAATAGCCACTAACCCACTTGATATTAGCTTTATCTTGACTTCCCTTCTCTTGCCACTTACAATTTAGGGTATTTGAGTTAGATAGACCTACACATAACAACTTCAAGACAAATTAACCTCATAAAACTAATTCTAGGTTTCATGATCCTTACTTAATCTCATTAGAACTCAAAGTGTCAATTAAGAATAGTTTATGCCCATTATGAAGCAATCTCTGGTTCTTGCTTTCTAAACACTAAACTCTTAATTGCAACAAGTCTTATAACTCTCAAGAAACTCATATGAATCACTATATGTTTGGTTAAAAGGGTTTAGAACTAACTTGTTTCATTAATCTCAATTAGGCCTTTAAAATTTCAACTTTCATTTTAAGGCTTCTAAATTCAATCTAATAGTTTCATAATTATTTATTCATCATATCTAAGTCTCTAAATTCATTAGAACTAAAAAAAATCACTCTCTAGGTGCCTTTAAGGCTTCTAAAGTCAATTTAATAGTTTCATAATTATTTATTCATCATATCTAAATCTCTAAATTCATTAGACCTAAAAAAAATACTCGCTAGGTACCTCTTCCAAGCCTTGGTGGAGACCCCCTTCAAGAAGAAAAAATATAAATTTTGTTGCTTCTTGCTAGGAGTTTGATACATACCCTATGTTCCTTGGTTTCTCTACAACATAGCCATGAATTCATATGGCTCAAAATACCTTTGAATGATCCTGAAACTCCTAAGGTGTTATTGAAATCCTAATTTCCATATCTTAAATTCTAAAGCTTTTTAATTGATTCCAATTGCATATTCTTGTTTCTCATGCCTCTACGCCTCTAATTCCATCATGTTTCAGCCACAAACATATTCCTTCTAGTATGTCCATAAGGAGGCCGAACCAAGAAAGAAGAAGAATACAAGGAAGAGCAAGTATTCTAGTTGGTATCTTACCTTACATGATTCCTTATTCCATGGAGAATTTAGTGCTATCAATAATTTTCTCAAGTCCTTTCCTTCTTCTAAGAGACTAGCCACCTACCTCATATCCTTTTGAGAGACCAAGACCACCATTAGAAAGAGCAAGAAGAAAGGGAAAAGTTTCCTAACTAGCATATAGCAAGAAAATGCATCATTTCTTACCTATTGTGTAACATTCGATTTTTCATAAAAATACCGAAATGAGTCAATTTAAAAAGCAAGTCCCTTGAAACAAGTGAGTTGAGGCCAAATAAAATTTTAAATAATGAAAAATGAGGATTTAAGACTTAAGATATCTAGAAACTCAAACTAGATGAGCTAGAAAAATTTGTGAAAGAAAGTGGGGCATTTTGTAATTTATGGCAAATTTGGAAAACTCACAGGAGGGCTTTTTAAATGAGAAAATTGCCATATTTTATATATTCTATTTCCCTTAACTTAGGCATTTTAATAATGAATTATGGATTAAAGCATTTCAATTGGAGGATAATTGAGTTTATTGGCCATTTCTACATTCTAAGAATTTATTTACAAAATTTTTGAATTTTAATGCACAAATTTTTTTAAATAGTTTTATAAATTTCCCTATTGAATATTTCTTATTATTTGTGTATTTCTTTCAGTTGTAATTGGAGCTTGAATGGGAAATTGATTTGAAAAAGAGATGGAGCTTCAAGTGTACAAGTCCAAAGAATGAATAATGGTTCACATTCCTAATGGAATTTTGGAAAAAAAAAATTAATGAAAAATGGGAGAATGAAGCTCATGTGGATAGCTCTTCCAATACCTACACATGGCTCTCACTTATATGGAAGCTCATGTTGCAACATACTCATTTCCATATTCATGTGAAGCTACAGTTTATTAGAGGAGGGAGACTTATGGGAAAGCACACATTAACACGTTGCTGCATGGAATATTCACCCACAGCTTCAGACACAATTATGCATACATTCAACTCACCTATTCATAGCCCTCTCACACTCTCTATCATACAACACTCATTTGCATGTCAGCTTTTCCTCATACACATAAGCATACATGAACATAGCCATCCACGTACACATATAAACACACAGGTTACTTCATTCATTAGGCTGCACATATATTAATCCACTACATACACTTTTGAGCTCTCTCATTAAGTCGCGTGAAGAAAGAAGCTATAATTTACACTCTACTAGCAACTCCATAAAGGCACCAAACACGCAACAAATGAAGCACGAGCTACTCACTTCTTGATGCACCCACGGGTTTGCATGATTCACTCTGATTCATGTAACAGCTTATCACACCTCCAGATTAGCACACAATTGCAAATAGAATGTGACTTACTCTCAAGTTCTATGGAAGGAAGGCATGATACAAGCATGGGCTATAGAACACATGAAGGGAGAGAATGAAGCTGAGGTAGCAGTGAATGAAAATAAGGGCAAAAGAAGCATATAAGAGGCACAAGCTTAAAAATTTGTGGATGAAGAAACTATGGTTTTGCCAGAACAAAAAAGGAGCTTAAAGAAGTCACACACTCAAGTTTGAAAGAAGTTACATGAGCAGAAAGAAGAAGCACATATGAGAAGAATAGGGAGTTCATATGAGAAAAGCCACGATTAAAGGATCTATAATGTGAAAGATGATGTGGGAGAAGGAGGCTTGGTTGTAAATAAAAGGAAGAACCATGTGATCATTAAAGGGAAAGTGAGAGAACACACAAGGTGGTATAAAGAAGGGACTTGGATCGCATAAAGAAGGAGGAATGAACACATCTCATCCATTCATTCATAGCATGCATAACTTCATCTTATTCACACAATTCTTTCATTCCATCATCAAGAGCACGTGATTATTAAAAAGAATAAAGAAACACATGAAGAAGGGATAAAAAGGATCAGGGGCAAGCCATCCATTCGATCATCACAATTCATTTATGTTTCACTAACATTCCATCAACTTCATTTTCATCCCCTTCAGCCATGGCTCTTCTATCTCCATCCTCCTCTACCATTCTCCATTCTATGAATCATTAACTCCATCTTGTGGCTATCTTAGATGACAACCTTGGTTGAAGCTTGAATCTATTGGGATTAGCAAGAGATTTTAGGCTAAGATTTCCATCTTATTTTCTCTCTTTCTACATCAATTTTTGTTCCTGAACTTGCTTGGTTAAGCTTATAATTGACTAAGATTGGTATGGCTTATAATTGATGGCTCGTTAGATATTAATTAGGAGAGTATTTGAATGATTAATTGATTAAATTAAATGCTGGATTTTTAATTTCTTATAATTATCCATACATGTAATCAAGGTATTTGATGAAATGCATATATGAAATTGTGTACTTAATTATTTCATTTAAGGATTCCTTAGAGTTTAATTGGTTAATTAAATATCTTAGGGTGATAATTGAGATGCTAATTGATTGATTAATCACTCAAATTTAGTGTTCATTGATTTTGATGACAAAAGTTAGCAATTTAATGTGGAGTTAAAGTTTTAATTCAACATCAAATCGCTAGTCTCTTGAATCTTATGTGTTAACTCAAGAAACATTACCATGAATAAAAATAGGGACTATTAGGCTAAAACTAATGATAATTGAATTATGATAAGGATAGTGAATACCAAGGGATGAATCCAAGACTAGTCACAAGTTTGTTAGTTGCCTCTTAGTTTATGCATTTAGGTAGTAGCTAGGAACTTTATTTCAATCTAATTTTATTTAGTTTAATTCAATCAAATCCTCTTTTTAATTAGGTAGCTTTTAGGATCCTCTTACACTTAGAAGGCCTAATTAAATTTTGAAATTCATTTCCAAGGGAGACGATCTAGGTTACACCCTATATTGCAAATATTTTTCAATATAGTTTTATTTTGAGGTTGTGTGACACAACTGCTCAGGGGTTCTTAGAGGCCTTGAAAACCATGGAAACCCCCATAACAGTTAAAACCCCTCTAATAAGTGATTTTAGCCATCGATTGACTAAAACTTTGACCAAATGATTTAGAATAGTTTTAAATCCAAATTGAGTGATTTCAAAGCCAGTTTATAAGATTGAAAGCCTAAATATTATGATGGAAAAGATAGATTTCGAAAAGGAGTTAACATGAGCTTAAAATGAAAAAGCTAAGAAAAAGGACTAAAATGTAAAAGTCAAAAGTTGTTAAAGTGACTCCTCCCTTTCCATATAGCATGTAGCCCTTCCCAATCTAATTAACCAACCATTTTTCTATCCTAAAATAGAGGAGGAGACCTGGGAGAGAGACATACCAAAGGAGGAGGAGAAGAGGAAGAAAAATAAGGAGAAAAGGTATTAAAATTCCAAGCTTCTTCCTTTTCTAATGTTGTTCTCCTCCTTCCTACCTTTCTTTCTATGGTTTTTATGTGTGACATGGAGATGTTTTAGGTCTAGTACAGAGGAGAAAGATTTGAGTTTGAAAAAGCGGTGCATACCAATTGAAAGAGCTTTTGGAATCAGTTTAAAACCAAGGTAAATGTCCATGCTTTCTTGCTTTTCTTTCCTTGCTTCTTCTTGAGTAGTTTCGGCCAAGTAGAGAACATGTAGGGGGATAATTCTAACCTAAACCAAGCATGAAACCTATGATTTAGAGTGTGAGAAGCTAGTAAATGCAAAGAAACCTAAAAGAAAAAACCATTAGAATTCAAGATAGCCAAGTTAGGGATTCTTGAACACATGATAAAATCTAACTTTCTCCAAGAATATTTTATCTTATGTGAGGGTTTAATTGAGTCCATAAGACTAATAACTCCTATATTTTCATCATTTTTATCCCTCATGTTACTAGATTTTAACAAATGATTTTGGCTAATTAGGGTTTTTAAAATGATTTTCATGGTTTGGCAAAATTTTGGATTTGATGGCTTTTTAGGCTAATTCTTTGGGATTATATTCATATTGTGTATATTGTGAGATTCCATTAATTTTATAGCTTAATTCTTCTTATCTTGCCTAATCCATGCATTGTACTGTGATTTTATGCCTAATTATGCTTTACTAGGTGATTAATAATGAAATTCTAGATGTTTTCTAGTGAGTTTCTTTTGGAAAATGTCCATTCCTTCATCTACTTAATGATTCCTTCTCTCCCATATCATTAGTTTTCATTTCATGTTGAACCTAAAATTTCACTGTCTCTACCATTTTTCACTTTCCCTAAATACCCCTACATAGGGACCCACTTGGATTTTTCATCAATGAATTTTGATTTGATCATTTCATATGATTATTAGGAAATTAATCTCATAAGATTAAATTTAAAGTTAGGTCATTTGATCAAGGTGTAATTAGTAAAAAGGATTAAAGTTGATCCAACTAAAGGTAAAATGGTCATTTGTATAAAAAAATAATTTTTCTTGTAAATTTCATAAGTTTTTTTGTTTCTTTCTTTCTAATAATTTTAGCCCAATATTCTCTCGATTTGTGTTTAATTTTCATCCCTCTGTTAGTTTTAAGTAGGGCTTAATTGGATTAATTCATTTAACTAATGATTAATGCTACCTAATTATGTGAGTAATCATTTTATTTACTACATAATCTATTTTGGTGTCACATTTTTATAGGTTGCATGGCTCGTTGAAGGGCAATTTGGTCATTTAAATGAAGGACAAACTTGACTTTTCATGGGGTGATGATGTGGCATGCTTACATGGTGCTCATTAATCCATGTCATCTACTTGTTTTAATCTCATTGGTCCATCTAAGCCCTTACTTATCCACCTCACTTCCATCTTATAACCATAGCCACCTAAGCATCCATTTGGACTTACTAATCCATCTCACCATTCTCTCAAGCTCTTATTAGTCCAAGTGTCTCAAACCTTCTCCTTATTAGTCCACCTCACACTCACTAATCCATAGCACTTCTAAACCCTAATTCTATTCTCCATTTTGCATAAACAAAGGAAGAGACACACAACATCTTCTTAGCCAAGAGTAAGACGCCTTCTATAACGTCTGATTTTCATTAAACACGAAAATGGGTGCATTTTCAAAGCAAATCCCCTTAAATGAATTAGTTAAGGTCCCAAAAAAATTGAGTAACATTTTAAACTCCTAAAAATAAGAATCCTAGCCTCATATGAAAGGAAAAATGGAGCTAGAATGAAGAAACAAATTTTGATAGAAATCTTACGAAACGTAATAGCATTTTTGTAATTTTGAGCAATTTTTGGAATTTACATAAGAGGTCTTTTTAAATGAAAGTTTTGAGTTCTTTGAGCTTCTTAGAGACCCTAAAAACCATAAAAAGCCCTGGGATAGTTAAATCCCCTCCGGTGGATGTTTTCTAATGTCAGTGTACTCGAACTTTGATAGATTCGTTCGAGAAGGTTTTAGCTTTGATTTGAGTGATTCCAAAGGAATTTTACTAAATTGGGAACCTAAATTTTATAATGAAAAAGACGGTTCTCAACAAGAAGCTAAAACAAAGGAGAAACGAAAATACAAAGAATGAAGGACAAAATGGAAATTTTTGAAAAATGCTTCCTCCTCCCCCTATATATAGGTGACGTCCTACTTTTTCCTTCATTTAGACTCAGAATTTTCTGCCTAATTTCATAGGAGAGAGCTAAGGTTTGGGGCGCACAAGAGAGGAAGAAGAAGAAGGAGAAATCCTAACTTAAAGGTATGCTTCCATGGTGGTTTTGCATGTTTTCTTCCATCCACACCTCCTCTCCTTCATTCTCCTTTGTTTCCTTTAATTAAAATAGAGTTTATAAATCTAATTTAAGGGAGAAACTTAGGGGGAAATTTTGGATTTGAAGAGAGGAGCTTGGAGAACATAAGATTCAAATAAGAAAACTAGGTAATTTCTCTTCCTATGGTTGATACCTTTGGTTTCTCTTCTCCTCTATTTCTCCTAGCACAAGAAACCCTAGGAGGAGTTGATTTTTAGGCAAAACTAAGGATGAATCTAAGGAAAAAGGATGTGAATATTAAGAATATGCAAAGGAAATTAACAAACAACCATTAGATTTCAAGATGCAAATTCTAGGATTTCAAGTGTTCCTTCTAAAATATGATTTTATATGATGATTCCTAGGCCTAAATAAAAGTTTAAATGAGCTCCTAAGATCCCTAAGAGGCTCCCCATATGCTTCTTCCTTTGAGAAAATAAAGAAAGCTCCATGAAGGCCAATAAGCTCCATAGTCTCAGCCAAGCACTAAGGTATTATCCCTTCCTTCCTAGTTCTTAAGCCTTTGGCCCTGCCTTCCCGGTTCGTTGGGCTTTGCCCCCTTCCCTCTTTTCTTACAGGAAAAGTGTGACACCTTAACCTCTAGCTCATACCCAACGTGCCCTCTAGCCCATATGGGCGGTGCGGAACTCATAAGGGAGACTCTTTCCTCTACCTTATGCTTACTCTCTCCATGGCACTATGTGTGGGTAGAGCTCCACTTAGAAGTAATATGGACCGGTTGAGCTCTCTCTCTGATTCCTCTTCCTCAATTACTCTTTTGAGACTTATTTCAATCCCTACTATATGCTTATCACTCATGGAAAGCAAAAAGGGGTTGGACACATGCATTTTCGCTATGGCAGATTTTACTTCATTTCTGGGCTAACTTTGAAAATACATAACTAAATTCAGAAAAATCGTATCTGCCTTATCTGGGTCATTCTAGAAAGCTTGAGACGTCTACTTCATTCTAAAAATACTTAGAAGTCTCAATCTCTCACTCATTCTGAGTTTGACATCGAAATAGTTCACTGGTCAGAGGGGGCTTCTTTACTGTCACAGTTTACTGATATGGACTTTGAAAATGTCTAAATAATTTCACAAAAATCCAATGCTCATAAACTCTATCTCTATGGAAAGATGTGGATGTTAGCTAGAGGAGAAAAATATTTCCAGATCAGTTCACCTAGCCAATTTCCCGGAAACCGATGAAACAGTACCTCGGGTCTGGTTGGGTGTCTGATTCTGGGCAGGAACTTCGAAATTGCATAACTTCCTCTCTGGACCTCTAAATGAGGGTGCTTCCAGTTCCTACAAGTCACTGTGACCATCTAGTTTCTGTGTATAAAATTTCGTAGCCATTGGACTACGTTTGCCCCTCGGATGACATGATTTCAAAACTGACCAAATGAACAGTGATTTTCTGAAATCCGAATTTCTGATGTCAACTTTGAATGCTCATAGAAAATGCTATAGACCTCTAAATGACATGAACTCTAGCTTCCCAGAAAGCTCTAAACATACTCTAGTTCCATGTCAAATCTCATGGCTAGAAGAGGTCATATGGCTATTCTATGACATCATGTGCAAAATGGCCCTTTCTTGGCCAAAAGTGTGGCTAATGGGGTCCAATCTTAAGTTTTTCTACTTCTATGACTCCTTGAGCACATGAGAAAGCATCTTTAGGAGCTATCAATCATGCCTCAAGTGTCTCATAACTTAGATTGGGGAAACTCACTATCCCATGCCCACTTATGCACCCATATATTCTAGGCTATCATGGATTCTTTCTCATTCAAGCATAGCTTTTCACTCATCATAAATCTCATTCTCATACATACATCATTAATACATACATTGTCTTACAACATTTGTACATGCTACATCATATACACCATTTACATCTCATGCACAATTCTCATATACAATGTATTACAAAGCTTTACACTTTTCTTCATCTCTATCCCTAGCCTCATGCTTGTTGGTGGTTGCTCCCATCTCTTATCTCACTTGGCCCACCTGGCATGGTTGGATGGTGGAGAGGGGGGTGAGATTCAGAGAATCTCAGTAGTTCAACTCTCATTCAAACATACATATATTGCATGCCACAAGTCTCATTATGCATGTATGGCATGTTAGCATATAAAACATGATGAAAAACATTTAAAACATGTGAAATGGCCATGGATAACATTCAAGAGTTCGCTGAGTACTTGGATCGGCCTCACCCCTTCCTTTATGGCTTTTGGATTTGCCTTCCCATACTTTAGAGGTACTTAGACTCACCCTTACTCTTTGGGAGTCTACCTCACTTTTGGGAGACATGGCTCAACCAACTTAGGGCTTCGGCTCATCCTCACCTCGACTATAGGGTTATCGGCTTTTCTATTTCCTCAAGCAAACCAATCAAGCATTTAAACCATCATCTCAATCCTATCACATAATCATGCTAACACACTTCTCATAACTCATATCATTCATACACACAAGCAAGATAATGTAAACACACAATTATGTATGAGAGAAAGTGGAGAGAACTACCTTTATTGGCTATCTACCACTTGCTCTGACACTTGACTCCTCCCTTGTTGGTTTTCACAATCAACTTCTAGATGGGGGAGTTCCTCTTGAGCCTAACCACACAAAAGCATGGAATTAATACTTTACTACTCAATTCTTAAGCTAGGGAGCACTTCTAAGCAGCTCTACTGAGCTTCTCACTCTAGGTTTCTTCCTCACTCTAGGGTCCATGAGCTATCCCTCTCTTTCTCAACTCTTAAGAAAGGGGAAAAGCAAGAAAGAGAAGACTATCTACTTCTAATCTCTCTCAAGAAGGGTTTCCCACTCTCTCTCCTCTGAACCAGACTCAAACCTAACCATTTCTATCATCTGAACCGTAGGAAAGGGGGGAAAAGGGGAGAAGGGCAACTTACTAAGAGGAAGCCATGAAAATTCATACCTTTCTTGTGCTTTCCTCTGCTCTTCAGCTTCTCTCTCTCTCCTCCGCCCTTTGCTTTCTCCTAAGATGAGTTTGAGTCGGTTAGAAGAAGAAAGAAGAGATTTGGAAGCTTTCAAAAAGTCAAATTCTCCTTTTCTCGCTCTTCTGGACCGCTCTCGCTATAGCGAGTTAGTGACCTCACTACGGCGAGCTCGTGTCTATTCCAGACTTCTACCTTCGCTATGGCGTCGCTACGGCGAGATCGTGTTCGTTCCAGACCTCTGCCTTCGCTATAGCGCCGCTATGGCGAGCAACTCTCTGGTCTCTATATGGAATGCCATACTCGCTATAGCTAGAAACAATTTCGCTACGGCGAGCAACTCACTGGTTTCTATATGGAATGCCGCACTCGCTATAGCTAGGAACATACTCGCTACGGCGGAGAGGCATTCTCGCTATGGCGATTCCATATCTCGCTATGGCGAGAAAACTTAGAAAATTCTCAGTTCTTCGAAAATTTTTTAACTTCTCTTTTCCTTTCCTCTTTTCTCATTTCTTTCTATTTTCTTTTTCTTTTCTTTTTCTTGGCTGTTACAAAAAGTGCGCCTTGGTGGGGAGGGAATCTTCTCCACTTATATGGGCTAGCCATAGGCCCCTTCCAACCAATGTAGGACTTTACAATCTACCCCCCTTTTGGGCTAACCTATCCTTAGGTCACACATGAGCCAGGATTACTCTGATACCATCACATGCAGAGCCACTAAGGTATTGTCCTTTCCTTTCCGGTTCATGGGCCTTTGGCCTTGCCTTCCCAGTTAGTTGGGCTTTGTCCCTTACCACTTATCTCAAGAGAAAAGCATGCCTTGGTGGGGAAGGATTCTCCCCCACTTATAAGAGCTAGCCATAGGCCCCTTCCAGCCGATGTGGGACTTTACAATCCACCCCTCTTTTGGGCCGACCTGTCCTCAGGTTATACATAGGCCAGGATGGCTCTGATACCAACACATACAGAGCTACCAAAGTATTGTCCTTTCCTTCTCGGTTCATGGGTCTTTGGCCTTGCCTTCCCAGTTCGTTGGGTTTTGTCCCTTCTTGCTTATCTCATGGGAAAAGCGTACCTTGATAGGGAGGGATTCTTGCCCACTTATATGGGCTAGCCACAGGTCCCTTCTAGCCAATGTGAGACTTTACAATCCATCCCCCTTTTAGGTTGACCCGTTCTCGAGTCGCACATAGGCCAAGATTGCTCTGATACTAACACATACAGAGCCACCAAGATATTGTCCCTTCCTTCCCGGTCTATGGGCCCATTTCAACTCCTTTTGAATAACCATCTTTTCCTTCATATTCCTTAGGCTTTTAGTCATAATAATTACTTTTAGAATCACTAAAAAAGGATCTGAAACCATTCTAGACTATTTGATCAAAGTTTTAGTCAACTAACGGCTGACATCACTCACCAGAGGGGTTTCAACTATTTTAGGCTTTCCCATGGTATTCAAGGCCTCTGAGAACCTTGGAAAGCTTAAATTTTCCATTTAAAAATCCCTCCTGTGAGTTTTCAAAATTTTTCAGAAACTACAAAAATGTCTCTATTTCCTTCGGTAAATTTTTTGAGCTCTTCTAGCTTTGGTTTTTATTATAAAGTCCCATATCGGCTGGAAAGGGCCTGTGGCTAGCCTATATAAGTAGGGGAGAATCCCTCCCTACCAAGGTGCACTTTTCCCGTGAGATAAGCGAAAAGGGACAGAGTCTAATGAACCAGGAAGGTAGGGCCAAAAGCCCACGAACCGGGAAGGAAGGAACAATACTTTGGTGGCCCTATATATGTTGGTATCAGAATAATCCTGGCCTATGTGCGACCTAAGGATGGGTCAGCCCAAAAAGGGGGTGGACTGTAAAGTCTCACATCGATTAGAAGGGCCTGTGGCTAGCCCATATAAGTGGGGGAGAATCCCTCCCCACCAAGGCACGCTTTTCCCGTAAGATAAGTGGGAAGGGACAAAGCCTAACAAACTGGGAAGGCAGGGCCAAAGGCCCATGAACTGGGAAGGAAGGGATAATACCTTGGTGGCTCTGTATGTGTTGACCAGAGGTAGGACATTTTTATAAGCCTAGGGATTCATTTAAGTAACTTTTAAAATTTGCAATTTAGTCCCTCTTTGTAGCTAGGGATAGTTTTAAAATTTTCTAAGCCCATTCTTGAGTCATATATGATGAATGTAAATGAGGGGACACCTTGAAAAAAATTTAGAACCCATAAAAAGTGAGTTGGTGCTTTAGGTTTTATATTATGATCTAAGGAAGCAACATATAGTTAGGCTTTTTATTTTAATTGTGTGATGACTCCAAGAGGCTAAAAAGGAGTCAAGAATCATATTTGAAAGGAAAGCATGGAGCCTAGAATTTATTTAAGCGGTGTTGCTTCATTGAGTATGATTGACTAGGAGATGAGCTATTGGGATTCTTTGAATCTCACTCCCTCCTCTCCAATGATCTCACATGCTAGGTGGACTAAGTGGACAAGGTAATGGAAACCAACCACCTTGAAGGAAAGAGTTTGACAACAAAATGTTTGAGTTTTGCTACTTTAAGACCATATTTATGTCAAGTGTTGTAACCCATGCTTGTACATGGTCTATGACCTTTGGAACATATGTAATTATGATAATATATGATGTAGAAATGAGAGAATATGTTATATGAATGATAGAATGTAAATTGAGTATGTATGAACAATGTGGCTTCATGAATGGCATTATGGAATTATGCATATGTGTGGATGAATTGGCTAAAATGAGATGCATGGAGTTTGGGACCATTTGGATAGCTCACACAAGTCCTAATTATGCTTTTGGACTTGCCCAAAAGGTGCCAAAACCTAAGGAAAACTATTTGGACATTTTGATATCCTATATGGAGCCAAAATTGACCATAAGGGAACCCTATATCATTTTTTGGTCCAAATGAGTTCTTCTTGATTTGATATTTGGCATGCAATTAAAGATTGTTAAGAGCTTTTTAGGAAGCTAAAGAACATAAATTTCAAAGGTCTACAGAATATTTGATGAATTTTCAAAGTTAAAAAATTTTCTAGTTTTGGTCATATAACTGTTCACTCAGGTCTAAAAATAAAATCTATCCCAAATGATGTTCAATTGCCATAAAATTTTATACAGAGAAACTAAACATTTCCAATGACTCGTGCCAACTAGAAGCACCTTATTTGGAGGTCTAGAGAAGGAGATATGAATTTTCAAAGAATCTATCCAGTATTAGGAACTTCACCTAACCTCAATTACTATTTGATTGGATTTTGAGGTCTAGGCATGACTGAACTGGTCTAGATTTATTTTTCCCCTCTAACTAATAGCTTTCTATATTGGTATCTTTTGCATGGATTGGATTTTTGTGGAATTAATGGGATATTTTCAAAGTTTTTTGCAGAAATCTGTGACAGCACCAGTGGATAGCTTGACCTCTAGATCTTTCTGAATGTCAAACGCCCTCTGTGATGAATGTTATGGCTTGGACATATTTTCAATATGAAGTAGACATATGTAGATTTTCAGAATGTCTAAGAATGCATGATTTTGATTTTTCTAGAATTAGTTATGATTTTCAAAAATTGGAACAGAAAAGAGGCAAAAGTTGGCCAAAATTATATGTGTTTATTTTATGCTTCCCTTTGAGTTTCTTAAGGTATAGGCCACTTTTGATTATGCAAATGAGTTGTATCCATGTAATTAAATATGAGAATATGTTGTATGAGCTCACACGATCTCCGTGATGCCGAATGGAATTTTTATACACGACGCAACGCAAAGAAATGTATTATTTTAATGGATTTTCTTACTTCCCCTCTTGGAATGTATCATATGAGCATGCAAATGTAATAGAAATGGGCTAGAAATTATGGTGTTACACTTCTTCTTGCACCTTCCATCTCTTAAACTTCTCTTCACCATTCTTCTTCATCTCTTCACCATTTTCCTCCATTCCACCTCAATTCTACCATTTTTCTTCATCTTCCTCTTCATATATTCTTCCATTCTTCTTCTTGGCTGTGACCCATTCTTTCATCTTCCACTATAAGGATGCTATCTTCATCTTGAAGGCTATGGATGAAATTTTCTTAAAGAATGAAGGAGGGCTTGTGACCATGAGGAGCTAAGGAGTTGATGATGACCTAGCAAGCTTGGAAGGGATTCAAGATGCCATGAATTGCAAGCATTGGATTGGGCTAACTATTTCTTTCCTTTCACTATTTCTATTTCAAGTTCTATGTCAATTTAGGATAGAATTAGAATTATAATGGTTGAATTATTTTAGACTACTATGGATTGTAATGTGAACCATTGGATTGGTGGATTGAAATTTGTATGAATTGCTATATTAATATATGAAGTTATGTTTAATTTGGCCTTTGCATATTGTGTTACTGTGTTTTGATTATTGAATTTTAGCTTCTTGATTTAGTATTGTAGGTGATAATTAAGTGGTTAAATTCTTGATTGAAGTATTGGAATTGTTGGATAGATGTGGCTTTATGGGTATAAAGTCTTGGTCAATGCTATGGATTAATTGTGCAATTCTTGCAAGCTTGATTAATTGTCATATTATCATGCAAGTTAGGTGTTTGATAAAATGCCTAGGAGAGTATTCATTTCAGGTAGTTGATCTTGCATCCTACACTTAAAGAGTTCATGGTTGCATGTATATGGCAATTGATAATAGTAGTTGTCCCAAGTTTAATCATTAGAGCCCAATTTTCTTCTCTCTTCAAGTATTGCTAGGTTGTCATCTCCATTTCATTTCAATTGAATTTTGCAATCTACCCAATTTTACATAATTAGCTCTCTTGAATTGTTCTAGTTTAATTTTCAATTCAATCATATCAAAGAAAAACCCCAATCTTGTAATTAGTTTGAATCTTACATAAATTAGTATCTTGGCATTAGCGTCCTTTTATTCAACTTTTGGCATTTAAAATAAATTACACCACTTATATTTTCCATACTTGTCCATACCCACATACACTTGTTTATACTTCCATATAAATTATCCATATACTTACATACTTTTTCATGTTCATGAAATTAATAAAAAAAATATATAAATATATACTTCCTTAATTACTTAGTCACTCACCTAAGCGAGATTATTTTAATTGCTCCAAAGTGAAACAACCTTGGTTGCACACTTTTACTATATAATTTTTATTTTATGATCAAGCTTTCAAATTGCAACCTCATGATAAGGTTGGTCAAAACACTCCAAGGAAACCTTCCAAGTGCCTCTTCCTTTAAAGAAACAAAGAAAACTCCATGGGTTCAAAATGAAGCATATGTCTCGGGCAAGCATAGATGAAGGACCTAGGGAGTGTTTTAAATATTTTTAAGCTTAGATTGGTACTATATATGATAGAAGAGCATAAAAGGAAGCCTTGGAAAAATTTTAAAACCTATAAATTAAGAGTTAGAGGCGTAGGTTTCATAATGTGGCATAATGAAACAACTCATAACTAGGCTCCTCAAAATGAATGTGGGATGACTCCAAGGAGTCTAAATGAAGTCAAAAGTCATAGATTAAAGGAAGAAATGGAACCAAGATCAATATTTATTATGGTTGCTTCATTAAGTGCTTTATGAAACCATAATTGAACCATAGAATAAAGTAGGCTTCCTTAGAGGGTGTGTGGTGTTAGAGTTTGTTTCAAGAATGTAGTTGGATCCCATTTAATGTGTCTAGGCTGAAAGAACCAAGTCCCACCTCATTGTAAGTGTGTGGCTAAGAGAGGAGAAGAATAACAAAAGGAAAGTTTGCATTTCTTGGTTCAAGGTAGCTCTATAACATTTCTCTCATGCATTGTTGGATGCTTTTCTTGTCTTTGAGTGTTTGCATGTATGTTCATGTCATATGACATGTTCTTAGCCATACCTTACATGTATGGTACCATTATGTGCTAAAAATGTATTTTATGAATGTTGCATGGCTTGAATAGGTTTGGTAAAGCCAAAAGCCCCTTAGCTAGGGTGAGGATGAGCCAATAGTTCTTAAGATTGGGTGAGATAAAGCCAAAAGTTTCAAGAAGAGTGAGAATTAGTCAAAAATCCCTTGAAAGTAGGTGAGACAAGTCCAAAACTCCCAAAGAAAATGGGTGAGGCCAAATCAATGCCCTTGAGAGCTTGTGTATGATGTGTATAGGCTTATTGAACATGAAAAATGTTTTATGTACACTTAGAAATTGCAAGATTACCATGCATCAATTCTTAGACTTGTAAATACATCTATTATGTATGTTTAAAAGGGTAAAGAGCTATTGAGATTCTTGGAATCTTACTCTTCCCTCTCCATTGTCTAACTATGTTTAGGTTAGCCAAGTGAGCCAATAAATGGAAGACGCTACTATTGAAGACAAAGATTTTGCCAGAGGATATGCCAAATAGTCATTTTGTAGATCTATTGATGTCAAATGATGTAATCATATATTGTAAATGATATGTAGACACTTGAGCACATGTAAATGTATGAATATATGATGTATGTATTGATTTTGGCACCATATGATTAAGTATCTGCATTCTTGATATCCATATGCCTTGTATGGGTTATGAAAGTTTAGGTATATGGACAAGTAGCATAGTGGAAATGAGCTCCATGAGGTTTTGAGCCAAATAGAATGTCTCCCTATACTGTGTATGTGGTTTTGGACATTGTAACACCATAAATTTCTAGCTTGCTTCATGCTATCTCTAGGTCTTATGCCATCCATTTCACAAGGAAGCAAGAAAAATGACATTAAAATAATAATTATATTTGCATTGCATAGCAAATAAATTTTTCATTCGGTGTCCCATGGATCATATGAACTCATTTAATTTATTCTCATATTTAATTCCATAAATACAACTCATAACCATCCAAGAAAGTGGCCTAAAACTCATGCAAGTAAATGGAATACATAAAAACACTAGGTGTAGCCTCGGCTAGAATTTTTAGCTTTTTGTCACAAATTTTGAAAAATCATAACTAATTAAAAAAAAATCAAAATCACATATTTTTTATTATTATGGAAAGCTACAGATGTCTAATTTAATTAAAAATATGTCCAACCTCAGCAAGGATTGATAGACACCAAAAATTGACGGAACAGTGCTAGCGATCGACTATCATCCCTAGTAGTGATCTCTAATTTCAAAAATTTATATCTCCTTGCTCAATGGTCCAATTGGGGTGATCTTAGTGGACATGGAAAGCTTATCATGTCTAGTTTATGAATGTAAAATTTAATAAGTATTGGACATCATTTGGCCCCCGAGTGACAGCCCAAGTTTCTAACCATATAAATAGTACCTGTATCAGTTCAGCAAAAAAATGCCAATTTTAAAAAATTATAATTAATTCCACAAAGCTCCAAATAATCTGGTCTTTGGCGTCCCAAAAATCTTTAGATAAGATATATATTTGTGCTAAATTTCATGGGCAAATTTGTTCATTTGGTTAGATCTTGATATTCGGTTGCAAAATAGCTTATTTTGTATCTTACAAAGGGTCCAATGGTCCATTTTGAGCTCCAAGGCAACCATGAACACTTGAGCATGTGGGAATGCACCAAAATGACATTCTACACTTGTCTCAATGGTGCATATACTCGGAATTTGAAAACTCACTCTCTTGCCCCATGCCATACACAAGATTTCATAAGTCTAATCTTGCCATTCCATACCCAAAATGCACATTACCATTCATTTGGCACTAAACTCATACATACATTAAACATTTAAGTAATTACATATGTTTATATGATTACTTAACAATTTCATCATATGATTACATCATATGCCAAGTGTATGGCTATAAAAGAGACAAAACAAGGCATTTTTATGTCAAACTCTTACCTCCCATTTCAATCACACATAAAGAATGCAAAACAAGTCTTAAAATGCATGCATGAGCATCATGAAGTGCATGATCATTCAAGGAGCATTCTTGGCATTTGAACAAGTTATACATAGCATACATAGACTTGCCAAGTAAGTGGATTAGCCTCACCCATTCTCTCATGGATTTTGGACTTGCCTCACTCATTTTCTCTATGAGGTTTTGGCTCAACGTCACTCTTGGGAGACACTTTGCTTGGTCTCAACCATTTCTAAGGGTTCTTGGCTCATCCTCACCATAGCTAAGGGTTCTTGGCTTTTCCATACTCAAGCAAACCCAAGTAAACATTTTATGCATCATTTGAAAACATAATGCATCATCATGGTACCATGGAATAAAGGCACGTGCTAGAATACTTTTTATGACTTAAAACATACATACACACATTCAAAGACAAGTCAAGAACACATTCATGCATTCGAGAAAGAGAAGTGAGCTACCTTTATTGCAACCACACACTTTTTCTCTTAGAATAATGCTCCCTTTCTCACCTCACACACACAAGGGTGTGGGATTGGTTTCTCTTGGCCTAAACACAATATATGGAAGCTAATTAAGTTCTTGAAGTCATTTCTAAGGCCATACATCTACTTGGAACTCTAACTTTGCCTTATGGTTTATTTATGGTTTCTAAATACACCTAATGAAGCAACACCTGTCAAATGAGTTCTAGGCTTCATTCTTTCTTTTCATATATAATTCTTGACTCTTTTTTAGCCTCTTAGAGTCATCACACAATTAAAACAAAGAGTTTAAGTACATGTTCCTTCCTCAGGTCATATTATGGAACATATAAGGCCATCTCACTTTCTATGGTTTCTAAATTTTTTCCAAGGCTTGCTCTCATCTTCTTCTATCATATATGACTCAAAAATAAGTTTGGAATAAATTAAAACAATCCCTAGGTACCCTAACCCTTCTAAGCTAAGCCTATATACCTGAATTGCACATAAGGGAGTTGTTTCTTTGATGGAAGAAGCATATGAGGGGTCTTCTAAGGATCTTGGAAGTTCATTTAAACATTCATTTAGACCTATAAATCGTTGTATTAAATCAGATTTTGCAAGGGACACTTGAAATCCTAGGTTTACTATCTTGATTTTCCATGGTTATTTGTTAAATCTTTTTTGCATATTCTTATTCTCTACACTCCATTTCCTAAGATTCACCCTTGGTTCTACCCAAATCTAAGCCTTCTTGTAGCTTCTTATGTTGGACAAACCAAGGAAAGAAGAGGAGAAGGAGTTGCTACCATAAGAAGGAAGATTTACCTTGTTTTTCCTTGATTTCTTGGTTGTTTCTTCCTTTCTTTGGCCTCCTCTCTTCAAATCTGAATTTTCCCCACTATTCTTCCTTAAAATAGATCTAAAAAATTCAATAAAACCATAAAAAAGAAAAGGAAATGGAGAAGAAGAGGTTTATTAAAAAGAGAGCATGAAAAAACCAAGAAATTTTATACCTTTTGCTTTGTTTTTCTCCTCCCTTTCTCCTTCTCTTGGTGTGCCTCAAACCCTAGCTCTCTCCTCTAGTTTAAGGCAGAAACAATTGTGTCTAAATGAGTGAGAAGGTGGAGTGCCTCATATATATATATATAGGGAGGTTAAGAAAGACTTTTCAAAAATTCTAATTTTGCCCATTCGTCTTGGCATTTTCGATTCTATTTCATTTTAGCTCCTTTTTTAGAACCATCTTCTCCATTATAAACTTTAGGTTTCCAATTTAATAAATTCCTTTGGAACCACTCAAACTGGAGCTAAAACCTTCCTAAACTAATTCATCAAAATTTGGGTCAATCAATATTATAAAACACCCACTGGAGAGGTTTCAACTGTGCTAACGCTTTTTATGGTTTCCAGGGCCTTTGAGAACCCCAGAAAACTCACAACTTTCATTTAAGAAGCCCTCCTGTGTGAATTCTAAAATTTTCTCAAAATTACAAAAATGCTATTGCATTTTGTAAACTTTTCGTTCAATTTTATTTCTTTATTCTAGCTTCGTTTTTCTTTCTATCTAATTCTGAGATTCTCATTTTTAAGAGTCTAGAATGTTGCTTAAATTTTTTGGCACCTTAACTAATTCATTTTAGGGGACTTGCTTTGAAAACACATCAGTTTTTGTCATTTAACGAAAATTAGACATTATGACGTGCCCAAGTGGTCTTGAATAATGAAGGAAGCAATTTGACACCATTTAAACCATTTGAAGCATCAAATTTGACCCTTTTATGTGCTGAGCCAAAATCTGACCAAATGAGTGAGGTTCCCATGAAATTTGGCCAACAAGTTTCCTTTAGAGCTTTCTACAGAGCTAAAGAACACCCAATTTAAAGTTTTAGAGAATTTATTATGATTTTTCAAAGTTGGGAAAAAAATGCAGAATGACTGGGTGCACTTTTTATTAGGTTAATTTGTTTTCTTGTGTTATCTGTATGTCAAATGGTGTCCCATGGCTATAAAGTTTCACAAATATAAACTAGACACCATAAGCTTTCCAAGCCACCAAGATCACCCTATTTGGAGCTCTGTAAAGAGAGAACCAAATTTTTGAAGCTTCATGATAGTATCAAGGATGCAGTAGGACCTTTGATACTATTTTATAAATTTTCATAAGCTAAACACATCTATTTTGGTCTAGACATATGTTTACCCTCTGGATAACATCCACACCTTTACAGAATGGTATGGCTTTCTAGGTTTTGATTTTTCTAGAATTAGTTATGAATTTTTAAAGTTCATATTAGTAGCATGTGATAACAAACCTGGGTAGCTAGATCTTTGGTGCTTTTCTATTATCAATTATGGTCCAGTTGATGTTTTCATGGCCTGGAATGATTTTTAACCTATAGTTGTCATTCAGCACCTTCTAGAAAGCTATCACTTGGTTGATTTTAATTTTTTAAAAATTAATTATGATTTTCCAAAATTGATGCCAGAAATCTGAAAGCTGGAACCCATGGCTAACTTTTTTTTTTTCTGGTGTGCGGCTTCCAATATGAATTGTAAGTAATGTTTTATGATGTTTATGACTTCTATAGATGGATTATGAGTAGGGGATGAGATTGAGAAATTCATGGGATCCATAGAGCTTAAGATGAATTTTTAAAGTCTTACATAACGCAAAATAATGCATTAAATTTATTGATTTTCCCATGAATGCAACATGTATGAAGCTTACTTGTGGGAAGGAAGGACTAAAGGAATGTAACATCCAATTCTCTGAAAACAAAAGAAAATGTGAGAAATGTAACGTACGGTTTCTCCGTCAACGAACAAAACTCACCGGATATAAAAGGAGGTCTCCTAAAATGAAGTAGTTAAGGTCCCAAAAAATTTGAGAAGCATTCTAGACTCTTAAAAATGAGAATCCCAGACTTAGATGGAAAGAAAAATGGAGCTAGAATAAAGAAACAATTTCTTACAAAAAGCTTACAAAACTTAATGGTATTTTCGTAATTTTGAGCAAATTTTGAAATTCACATAGGATGGCTTTTAAATGAAAGTTTTTTTGAAATTCACATAGGAGGGCTTTTAAATGAAAGTTTTAAGTTCTTCGAGGTTCTCAGAGGCCCTAAAAACCATTGGAAACTTCGAGATAGCTAAAGCCCCTCCAGTGGATATTTTCTAACATTGGTGTACTCAAACTTTAATGGATTCATTAGGGAAGTTTTAGCTCCAATTCAAGTAATTCCAAAGGTATTTTACTAAATTAGGAACCTAAATTTCATAATAGAAAAGACAGTTCTCAAAAAGGAGATAAACGAAGGAGAAATGAAAATGCCAAGAACAAAGGGTAAAATGGAAATTTTTGAAAAGTGTAACTTCCTCCCACCTATATATATGATGCACCCTTCTTCTCCCTTCATTATGCATGACCATGTTCTGCCTAAAACTAAAGGAAAACCCTAGGGGATGAGGCGCACAAGAGGAGGAAGAAAAGGAAGAGAAATTTAAGGTAGAAAGGTATGGATTTTTATAGTTTTCATGCTCTTTCTCTTCCAAACCTCTTCTCCTTCATTCTCCTTTATTTCCTATGATTATAATGAAGTTTATAAATCTATTTTAAGGGAGAAATTGAGAGAAAAATTCGGATTTGCAAAGAGGAGCTCAAAGTACACAAGATTCAAGTGAGAAAAGCTATGAAAACGAGGTATTTTCTTCTTCCATGGTTGCTACCTTTTGCTCCCCTTCTCCACCATTTTGCCCCACTTGAGAAGACTTAAGAGGAGTTGATTTTTAGGCAGAACCAAGGGTGATTCCAGGGAAAAAGGGTATGGAGAATAAGAATATGCAAAGATAATTAACAAATAACTATGGAAATTCAAGATGCAAAGTCTAGGGTTTTATATGTTCCTTGCAAAATCTAATTTGATACCTTGATTCCTATGTCTAAATGAGAGTTTAAATGACCTCCTAAGATCCCTATAAGTCTCCTTATATGCTTTCCCCATCAAGAAAACAAAGCAAAGTTCATGGAGAGCAAAATGCTTCCTAGGTTCGGCCAAGAGAGGTTATCATAGCTAGGGAGAGTTTTAAAATTTTCTAAGCTCAGTCTTGAGTCATATATGATGAATGAAAATGAGGAGAGGCCTTGGAAAAAATTTAGAACTCATAGAAAGTAAGTTGGTGCTTTGAGTTCCATATTATGACCTAAAGAAGCAACATGTAGTTAGGCTATTTGTTTTAATTGTGTGATAACTCCAAGAGGCTTAAAAGGAGTCAAGAATCATATTTGAAAGGAAAGAATGGAGCCTAGAATTTATTTGAGGGGCGTTGCTTCATTAGATGCAATTATGGAACCATAATGGGGTTTATAGAACAACCTAGTGTCTAAGTAAGTTGTGTGGCTTTAGAATTTATTTCATGAACTTAATTGGCTTCCATAAATTGTGTCTAGGCCAAGAGAAACCATCTCCACAAGTTTTTATATGTGTGGGCAAAAGAGGAAGCCTTGATTTAAGAAGGAAAGTGTATGATTGTGTATAAGATAGCTCTCTCCACCTTCTCTCATGCATGGATGTATGCTTAACTTGTCTTAGAATGTGTGTGTGTGTGTGTTTTTAAGCCATGAAAAGTATTCTAACGTGATTTTATATGCCATGGTTTTATGATGACATATTATATTTCACATGATGTTTTAATGTATGCTTGGATTGCTTGAGTGTGGTGAGGCCAAAAACACTTAGCCATGGTGAGGATGAGCCAAGAACCCTTAAGATTGGTTAAGACAAAGCAAAGAGTCTCTTGAAAGCAAAGTGGGCTCCCAAGAGCATGGTTGCGTCCAAGAATGCATTAAAGAATGTGTGAGGCAAGTCTAATATCCACAAGAAATTGGGTGAGGCCAATCCACTTGCTTGGCAAACCTTTTTATGCGATGTATGACTTTCTTAAATGATGAAAATGTTTCTTGAGTGCTTGCACATGTCTACATGATCATACATGCATTTATGAGACTTGTTTGCATCCATTATGTATGATTGAATGGGAGATGAGCTATTGGGATTCTTTGAATCTCATCCCCTCCTTTCTAATAATCTAATATGCTAGGTGTGTAATACCATAATTCTAGCTCATCTCATGCCTTTGAATAGTATAATTATCATGAAATATATATATAGTTCCCATAGGGGAAGCATAATAATTTAGACTATTATTTGCATTTTGTTATATCTAAAAATCCATTCGATGTCACATGGACCGAGTGAGCTCATACTATATATCCTCATATTTAACTACATCACTACAACTCTTTTGCATCATAATAACATGCCTACAACTCATGGAAACCAAATTGGAAGACGGAATATGAGGTTTCATTCTTAACCAGAATTGGCCTCTTTTCTGGACAAACTTTGGAAAATCATAACTAAATCTATAAAAATTGAAATCATGCAATCTTGGTCATTTTGGAAAGCTTATGGATGTCTACTTCACAATAAAAATATGCCTTGGTCATAATATTCATCATCCAGGACATTTGACATTCAAAATGGTTCGAAGGTTAGACTGAATTCTGGAACTGTCACAGAATTCTACAAAAAACTTTGAAAATGTCCAATGAATTCCAAAAACATGAAATCCACACAAATTATACCTCTAAAAAGCTATGGATGTTAACTAGAGAGAAAAAATATCTCTAGATCAGTTCATCAAGCCCAGACCCCAGAATTTGATGGAACAGTACTTCTGGTTAGGCAATTTACTGATACTGGGCAAAAACTTTGAAAATTCATATCTTCCTCTCTAGACCTCCAAATGAGGTGCTTCTAGTTGGCACAAGTCACTATGATTTCCTAATTTCTCTGTATAAAATTTCATGGCAATTAGACATCATTTGAATTTCAAATGATAGAAAACAATTTCAGACCAAATGAATAATGCAGCAGACCAAATCCAAAAAAATTGCCAATTTTGAAAAATCATTAAATATTCTGTAGACCTCCAAAAATTATGATCTTTAGCTTCCCAAAAAGCTTTTAATGAGACCTAATTTCATGTCAAATTTTAGATCAAGACTAACTCATTTGGCTAAAAAGTGACATAGGGTTCCATATTGGTCAAATTTGGCTCCACATAGGGTACCAAACTTGCCAAATGGTCTTCCCTTGGCGTTGGCACCTTTTAGGCAAGTCTAAAAGTATATTTAAGACTTGTGTGAGCTGCCCAAATGGTCCCACTCATGAATCTCATTTTGGCCATTCAACCCTCACTTATACACATATTCATCAAACTTTAAATTCTCATTCTATAGCCTTACATATTCAAAACATGGGCTAGTGGTCATACATCATACTCATACATCTAAACATCACATAATAGCATATTTATACATGTCTCAAGGGTCATAGACCATTTACAACATCATATACATCATATGGTACAATTATAGTCTTAAAGTTGCAAAAGCTAAACATATGATTGTCAATCTCCTTCCTTTAGTGTTGTTGGCTCCCATTAGCATATCCACTTGGTTTACCTAGCATTTTAGAGCATTAGAGAGGAGGGGATGAGATTCAAAGAATCCCAATAGCTCATCTCCCATTCAATCACACATAATATGTGCAAAGTAAGCTTTACAAATGTATACATGGAGAAAATAAAATCCATGGACATTTTAAAAGCAAACATGGCATGTGAACAACTCATACAAATCATTCACGAGCTCACCAAGTGTTTGGATTGGCCTTAGACTTCTCCTTATGGATTTTGGACTTGCCTCACCCATTCTTGAGCACGTTGGATGCAACCATACTCTTGGGAGCCCACTTTGCTTTTGGGAGACTCTTTGCTTTGTCTCAACCAAGCTCGAGGGTTCTTGGCTCATCCTCACCCAATGAAAGAGTTCTTGGCCTCTCCTCACTCAAGTAAACTCATATAATCATCATGGATTCATTTAAAATATAACATAGCATCAAGGATCATGACACGTAAAGGCATGCTAGCATACTTTTCATAGCTTGAAAATACACATACACACATTCTAAAATAAGCTAAACACACATCCATGTATGAAAGAAGGTGGAGAGAGCTACCTTGCACACAATCACACACTTTTTCCTTTGGATTCAAGCCTTCTCTTTCGGCCACACACCCACAAATTGGTGGAAATAGTTTCTCTTGGCCTAGATACAATTTATGGGAGCCAATTAGGTTCATGAAACATATTCTAAGACTATATAACTTGGTGAAACACTAGATGACTCTATAAGCTCCATTATGGTCCATATTGGAACCTAATGAAGCAACACCTCTCAAACAATTTCTAAGCCTCATTCTTTCCTCTCAAATATGATTCTTGACTCCTTTTAAGCCTCTTGGATTCATCACATCATTAAAACAAAAGGCCTAGTACCATGTTGCTTCTTTAGGTCACATTATAGAACCTAAGGCACCAAATCAATTTCTATGAGTTCTAAATTTTCTCCAAGGCTTTCCTTCATTTTTATTTACCAAATATGACTCAAAAATAGCCTTAGAAAAATTTAAAACTCTCCTTAGCTAGGAGAACCCATCTAGGCCGAGGCTATGAAGCATATTGAGTTCCATGGAGCTCTCTTTATTTTCTCAAAGGAAGAAGTATATGGGGAGCCTCTTAGGGATCTTGGGAGATCATTTAAACTCTTACTTAGGCCTAGGAATCATCATACAAAATCAGATTTTACAAAGTGCAATTGAAACCCTAGAACTTGCATCTTGAAATCTAATGGTTTTTTGATAATTTCCTTTGCATATTCTTAATCTCCACACCCTTTTTCCTTAGATTCATGCTTGGTTCTGCCTAAAAATCATCTCCTCCTAGGGTTTTCTCAAGTAGGGCGAAATGGTGGAGAAAGGCACCAAAAATGACAACCATAGGAAGAGAAATTACTTTGTTTGCTTACTTTTTCTCACTTGAATCTTGTGTTCTTTGAGCTCCTCTCTTCAAATCCAAATTTTTCCTTCAATTTCTCCCCTAGAAAAGATTTATAAACTTCATTATAATCATAGGAAACAAAGGAGAATGGAGGAGAAGAGATTTGGAAGAGAAAGAGCATGAAAAACTACTAATTTCTATACCTTAAACCTTTGATCTCTCCTCCTCTTTTCCTTCCTCTTGTGTGCCACTCTCCCTAGGATTTTTCTCTAGTTTTGGGCAGAACTTGGTCGTGCATAATGAGGAGAGAAGAAGGGCTCATCATATATATAGGTGGGAGGAAGTTACACTTTTCAAAAATTCCCATTTTGCTTTCGTTCTTGGTATTTTCGTTTCTCCTTCATTTTAGCTCCTTTTTTAGAACCGTCTTTTCCATTATAAAATCTAGATTCCAAATTTAGTAAAATGCCTTTGGAATCACTCAAATTGGAGCTAAAACCTTGATGAACGAATCAATCAAAGTTTGGGTCAACTGACGTTAGAAAACATCCACCGGAGAGGTTTTAACTCTCCCAGGGCTTTCCATGGTTTTCAAGGCCTCTGAGAACCTTGGAGAACTCAAAAATCTCATTTAAAAAGCCTCCTATGTGAATTCCAAAGTTTTCTCAAAATAACAAAAATGTCATTATGTTTCGTAAGCTTTTCGTAAGAAATTGTTTCTTTATTCTAGCTCCATTTTTCTTTCCGTCTGAGCCTGAAATTCTCATTTTTAGGAGTCTATAATGCTTCCCGAATTTTTTTGGGACCTTAACTATATCATCTGGGGGTACTTTCTTTTGTATCCGGTGAGTTTCGTTTGTGAACGGAGAAACTATACGTTACGTTTCTTACATTTTCTCTCATTTTTAGAAAATCAGATATTACAAGGTGGGCCCAAAGAGTAAGGCAACGAGAGTCAACTACATGAGAGATGAAGTAATGACATGGAAATATAGAAATTTTGTTACTTTAAGGCTATAAGAATGGCAATTGATGTATTCAATAGATGTATATGTATTATATTGTTATGACCATATGTAATTATGATATTATGACATGTATGAATGAGAAAATATATTATGTGACCACTATAATGAAATTTGGACATGTTATGGCATTATAGTTTCATGAATGGCTTTATGGAAATATGCATATATGTGGAGGAAATGGCCAAAATGAGGGGCATGGAGTTTGAGACCATTTGGGTAGCTTACACAAGTCTTAATCAAGCTTTTAGACTTGCCCAAAATGTGACGACCCTAACTTCTAGTCATTGTAATTAAGGTTAAATAAGTGATTAATAACCATAAAGAGGGTTACGTGGCATTAAGACTAATTACATTATGAAAATATAGGGAAACTTAAACCTTAATGTGGTTAGAGTCATCAATCATATGATTATAAACACTTATGTTTGTAAGGGAAACAAATACTCATTTACCAGTCTTTGATTCTATTACTCATCAATTATCACTCACCCTAATATCTCTACATCATCCCTTGGGATTAACATATGAAAAACCAAGGTTTTCTAGTCAATATAAGTGTTTCAGCTTATTCGCAGCGGCCAATTTTCCTTTAGCCGCAGCCAATTCCCCTCAGCTTCACCCCTCGCATCGCCATCATCGAGACGAGTTGGACCTTCGTCGTGGCTAACCTATATGGCACCGCGACGAAAAAGCCTCCTGGGACTTCCCTCGCTCGACTCTCATTATTGGCCGTGGCCAATACCTCCTTTCGCAGTGGCCAATTACTCTCTAAATGCCTGGCTCATTTTCATAAAAGTTTGCTGCGGTCAATTCCCCAATTTGCTGTGGTGAATTTCTCTCTAGATGCCTCCTAGTTTGACCTCTCACATTCCGCCGCAGCCAAATGAAATTTTGCTGCGGCGAATTCCTCTTTGGCACTCTCCCTGGGCAACCTCGTCTCTATTAGCTGCGGCCAACTCCATTTTAGCCGTGGCAAAGTGCATTCTGGTCCTACACTCCAAAAACCTAGTCTCATACTCTCCTTTCTCCCCCCTAGAGCTCCTTTACCTTAATTGTGGGGCTCAAATAGCTCTCATTAGCCTAATTTATCTAGCTAATCTATCCTTTCTAATTCAAGATTTAAGGGTCAATTTCTTTTCTCTAATTACCCTATATCAGCAAGTCCATATGTCAGCAAGTTTGTAAAATAACAATAACAGGAGTTCATGAACTATCAGCAGCTATCACTTGATACCCAATCAATAGGGGTTCATAACAATATGTCAAGATTACATTCCCAATAATAAGCTATATCAGAGTTCAACAAGGCTCATAGTAAATATCATAAATCCATACATCAAATACCAATTTAAAGTAAGGTCTACTCCTCCATAAGTACATATTATATTATCAAAATATAGACTCCTACACTTGGCAATACAGATACATGATGATGATATACAAGCTTAATAAAATTAGCATCTACCCTATTATACTCAGACCAAGTGTAGCTCCCCCACACCGGGTCTTAGCTCATGGATGTTCATCCACTTGCTTACCCTTATCCTTACGCGAGGAACTTTCACCTAAAATATTAGTCCTATAAAATAGGGTGAGATATAAATCTCAGTAACCAAGGCAATTCCATCATATATCTAGTTTAATTAACATATATGCATGAATCAATATCAACATTAGATCGTATCAATCATATCAGCAAATGAAATAATTAGGCTATCATGATTACTATCCCATACTAGCAATCATATTATCACATGTTAAAGGCCTTTAACACTGGGAGAAGCCCATCCACGGCATCTCCTCCCCATTGAGCACAACCAGGGCTCAGAGCATCTGGAGTTTGATCATAACTCGGTGCCCGATCGAAGCACCTGCACGGGTGGCAGCTGCAGCACAGTTCCACCATGGACTCATAAGGTCCAATCACAATTCAACAGATAGCCAATCAATTCATTCAACATTTCAAATCATTCATATACAACAACATATGAAATTAAATCAGATATATACATGAAATTAATATAAACCCGGTTACCTCACTTGCAGACAAATTTGCAACAGTCACCACAAATCCCAAATTAGGATTAAAGTGTCCTCCACTAGAAAATTCAATATTCCACCTAAAATCCTAAGCAAATTCGTACACAATTAATACCCATTTTATAAATCAGCTATGGGGGTCTCAAATTAACAAATGAAGCATCAAAATGGAGGGTTTAAACTCATCTAAGGTCAGCCCTAACCTCAACCTACGAATTTCACTAAGAAAATCCCCGAACACCCACATTTTAGATTTTGGGTAGAGTGAAAATACTCCAAATGAAAAACTAATTAGACTAAATTAAAGAGAAAGATGAGGGGATTAAGTTGTATAACTACTACCTTGGATGAATCTTGCTCTAAATGTAAGAAAATGCAGAATTCTTGCCCCCAACCCTAGCCTCCTTCTCAACCTCCGAATTTTGCTTCTTGAGTTTTAGCAAATGAGAAAGTGGCTGAAGCATTAAGGTTTAAGTTGGGTCAAAAATGGGTCATAGGTTACTCCAAAGTTTAACTCATAATGGGCTTTAGGTTTTTTGCTTGTTGGGCCAATTTTAAAGTGTTGGGCTGCAAAATTTTACTGGGCCAGTTTTATATGCATTGGGTTGTTGAAGTTTAATTAGGTTTGGGCTAAGTTTGAAGAGCTCAAGAATTTGGGTCTGCATAAGGGTTATTGGGTCACTTAGAAGAGTCTATTCAAGATGGATCTTGAGCCTCCATCACACTAAATTGGGTTGGGTCTGCACCTAACCCATTGGGCTTCCATTAGCCTCTTCTCATGATCTATTAATTTAGGCTTAGATAGGATTTCTATCCCAATTAAATCTCAAACCCGTTTTAACAATTTATCTCTCTAAAATCTCCATCCACTTAACTTGCCCAATTATCCCATATTAATTATTCTTAATTACCCTAATCCATGATTAACACCTTAATTAATTATGGGGTGTTACACAAAAGTTGCCAAACCTTAGGGAAAGCTATTTGGTCACTTTGATACCTCATATGGAGCCAAAAATGACTATAATGGAACCCTATGTTACTTTTTGGCCAAATGAGCTCTTCTTGATCTAAGATTTGGTATGAAATTAGAGCTTGTTGAGAGATTTTTTTCAAATCTAAAGAACATAATTTTTGAAGGTCTATAGAATATTTGATGAATTTCCAAAGTTGAAAAATTTTCTGATTTTGGTTTGATGCATTATTGATCTGGTCTGAAAATGAAATCTATTCCTCAAGGCTCAAAGGAAGTCCAATTGCCAGGAAATTGCATACATAGAAACTAGATATTAACAGTGACTTATGCCAACTAGAAACACCTCATTTGGAGATCTAGAGAAGGAGATATGAATTTTTGAATATTCTATCTAGTATTAGGAGTTTTGTCTGATCTAAGTTACTGTTCTACTAAATTCCAAGGCCTAGGCTGTCTGAGCTGGTTTGGAAATATTTTTTTCCTCTAGCTAACATCCATAGCTTTCCACATTGGTATTGTTCACATGGATTGGATTTTTTTGGAATTAATTATACATTTTCAAAATTTGCTATAGAAATCTATAACAGCATCAGAAGATAGTTTGACCCTTAGACTTTTTCGGATGTCAAACGTCCTCTATGATGAATGTTATCATCTAAACATATTTTTAGTGTGAAGTGGACATCCGTAGCTTTCCAAAATGACCAAGAATATATGTTTTTGATTTTTCTAAAATTAGTTATAATTTTCTAAAAGTTTGGACAAAAAAGAGGTAAAAGCTAGCCGAAAATGAATGTCCATGTTTTGTGCTTCATTTCGGTTTTCTCGAGATGTGAGCCACATTTTATGATGCAAATGAGTTGAAGCCATGTAATTAAATATGAGAATGTATTGTATAAGCTCAAATGGTCCACATGAAAATGAATGAAATTTTTATATACAACATAATGCAAAAATAATCATTATTTCCTTGTCTCTTTCATGGGAAACTCACATGATTCATGAACATGAGTTATTAAAAGGCATGAAATGAGCTAAAAATTATGGTGTTACAAGGAATATGGTGTTACACATTGTCCTTATTTTCTCCTCTCTCTTCCCCTCCTTCATCATCTGATAGCTATTGGTCTTGGAGCAAAAACTAAGTTGAAAAAACCAAAAGGAGATGGCATGGACAAGATAACAAAGGTGTGGGGGATTTTAATAGCTTTTCCCATATTTACAATTTTGCCACTATACTTTGATTTCCCATAAACTCCTTTGAGCTCCTTTTTAAGTACCCTATTTTTATAACATCTGATTCTCCAAAAACGAGAGAAAACGTGAGAAACATAATATATGGTTTCTCTGTAAATAGACGAAATTCACTGGATACAAAAAGAAAGTCCCCCGAAATAAATTATTTAAGGTCCTAAAAAATTTGGGAAGCATTCTAGACTTCTAAAAATGAGAATCCTAGGCTCAGACAGGAAGAAAAATGGAGCTAGAATGAAAAAATAAATTTGAACGAAAGGGTGATGAAATGTAAGGGCATTTTCATCATTTTGAGCAAATTTTGTAATTCTCATAGGAGGTCTTTGTAAATGAAATTTTTGAGTTCCTTAGAGTTCTCAGAGGCCCTAAAAATCATGAGAAGCCCCGAGACAGTTAAAACCCCTTCAGTGAATGTTTTTCAACGTCGATATGCTCAAACTTTAACAGATTTATTCAGGAAGGTTTTAGCTCTGATTCGAGTGATTCCAAAGGCATTTTACTAAGTTGGAAACTTAAATTTTATAATGGAAAAGATGGTTCTAAAAAAGGAGCTAAAATGAATTCAAAACAAAAATGCCAAAAGCAAAAGGCAAAATTAGAATTTTTGAAAAGTCTTCCTTAAACCTCTCTATATATATGAGGCACCCCACCTCATTGCTTCATTTAGCCATACTTGTTTCTGCCCTAAACTAGAAAGAAACCCTAAGGATGAGGCGCACAAGAAGAGGCAAGAAGAAAGGGAAAAGCAAGGCAAGAAAGGTATGAAAATCTTGGTTTTTCAAGCACTTTCCTTCACTAAACTTCTCCTCCTTCTCCTCTTTCTTTCCATGGTTTTATTAAGGTTTGTAATGCTGTTTTGAGGTCATACCAAGAGGGAAAAATTCGGATTTGAAGAGAAGAGACCAAGGAAAGTGAGAAATAAGCAAGAAAAGCCATAGAAACAAGGTAAAACTTTCATCTTATGGTAGCTACTCCTCCCCCCTCCTTCTCCCTATTTTGCCCCATATATGTAGCTACAAGTGGGCTAGAATTTTGAGGAAAACCAAGGGTGAATTCTATGAATTTAAGGGAAGAGAGTAAGAATATACAAAGAAATCCAAGTAAAAACCATGAATTTGGAAGATAGAAAAGTTAAGGTTTTGATTGCACCTTGAACCCTATCATGAACCCTAGCCATATTTTGTGATGTCTAAGTGTTCATATGAGTTCCTAAGACACCAAGAAAGCATCCTACATGTTCCTCCCATGAAAGGAAATAAGGAAACTCCAAGGGTCCCAAGAAGAGTACATGCTTTGGCCAAGAAGAGTTCATGCACTTAGAGAGTGTTTTAATTTCTTCTAAGCTTAGTTTTGTATCATATGTGATGGGAGAATATAAGAGCAAGCGTTGGAAAAAATTTAGAAACCATAGATAGTAAGATGGCCTTATATGTTCTATAATGTGGCTTAAAGAAGTAACACCTAGCTAAGCTCCTAGAATTGATTATGTGATGACTCCAAGAGGTTTAAATGGAGTCAAAAAATCATAAATAGATGGAGAGAATAGAGCCTAGAATTTATTTGATAGGTGTTACTTCATTAGGTGTATTTTTAGAACTATAAAGGGGTTTATAGATCAAGTTAGTGTTTAAGAAAGATGTGTGGCCTTAGAATTAACTCCATGAACCTAATTAGCTTCCATGAATTGTGTTTAGGCCAAGAGAAATGATCTCTACCTTCTTGGGAGTGTGAGGTCAAGGCAGAGGATGCAAAACTCAATGAAAAAGTGTGTAAATGTAAGCAAGATAGTTCTTTCTACCTTCTCTCATGTATGAATGTGTGCTTACATTGTCTTTGAATGTGTATGTGTGTGTTTTAAGCTATGAAAAGTATTTTAGTATAAGCTTTTATTCCATAGTACCATGATGATGTCTTATGCATTCAAATGATGTTTTATATGCTTGTCTTGGTTTGCTTGAGTATGGAGAAGCCAAAAACCCTCTAGCCATGGTGAGGATGAGCCAAGAACCCTTAAAGTTAGTTGAGACAAAGTAAAGAGTCGTCCAAAAGTGAGGTTGACTCCCAAGAGCAAGGTTGAGTCAAAAACCTCTTAAAAAAATGGGTGAGGCAAGTCCAAAATTCACAAGTGAATGGGTGAGGCTAATCCACTTACTTGGAAAATCTATGTATGCTATGTATGGCTTGTTCAAAGGTTAAAGATGTTTCTTGAATGATTGCACATGTCAACATGCTCATGTATGCATTTGCAAGACTTGGTTTGCATACTTTATGTGTGATTGAAAGGGGGATAAGCTATTGGGATTCTTTGAATCTTATTCCCTCCTCTCCAATGTTATAACATGCTAGGTGGACCAAGAGAACAAGGAAATGAGAGCCAACAACTAGAGAGATGAGAGTGTGACATCCAAGTGGACGGATTTTGTTCTTTTAAGGCCATATGAGGGGCAAATGTTGTAACTCATTGTTGTATATGTCCTATGATGTTATGAACATGTATAATTATGCTAATGTATCATATATAAATGAGAGTTAAGGTTATATGTATGGAAATGTGCATTTTGGACATGTAATGACAAATTAGCATTATGGAAATGTATGTATAAATGGAAGTGGAGTAGTCAAATTGAGATGTATGAGATTTGGAACCACTTGGACAATTCATACAAGTCATATTCATGCTTTTAAACTTACTCAAAAAGTGCCAAACATCAAGAAAGACTATTTGGGCAAAATTGGTATCTAATATGAAGTAAAATTAATCATATTGGAAATCTATGCTACTTTTTGTCCAAATGAACTCTTCTTGATATGAGATTTGGCATGTATTTAAAACTTGTTGAGAGCTTTTTGAGAAGTTAAAGTGCAGAATTTTTTGAGGTTTATGGAATATTTGATGAATTTTCAAAGTTGGGAATTTTCTGAAATTAGTCAAGTTACTGTTCACATTGGTCCAAAAATGAATTCAGTCACTCAAAGGCAAATGAAGTCCAACTAACATGAAATTTTATAAGGGGAAACTAGATACTCCCAATGACTTGTACCAACTAGAAGCACACCATTTGGACTTCTACAGAGGGAGATATGAATTTTTAAAATCTTTGCCTAGTATTAGGCATTCAGACAAATCTTAGATACTGTTTGATTAGTTTTTGAGTTCTGGACATGCCTAAACTAGTTTGGAGTTATTTTTTCCTTCTAGCTAACATCCATAGATTTTTAGATTGGTATCATTTTTATGGACTGGATTTTTTTGAAATTAATTGGACATTTTTGAAGTTCAAATAGAAACATGTATTGGTACCAGGGGCTAGTTAGACCTTTGCACATTTTTGAATGTTAAACATCTTTCGCGTGATGTTTCATGGCCTAGTAATATTTGTAGTATAAATTATACATGTGTAGCTTTCTAAAATGGTAAAGAATACTTAATTTTGATTTTTCTAGAATTAGTTATGATTTTTCAAAATTTGTGATAGAAAAGGCAAAATTCTGGCCGAAATAGCAACTATGAGTTTTATGTATTCCCTTGCCTTGCATGAGTTGTAAGCCACTTTTGGTGATGGAATTGAGTTATGTCCACATAATTAAAGATGAGAATGTGATACATGAACTCATGTGGCTCATAGAACACTACATGAAAAATTTACTCGTGACATAATGCAATTTAATCGTACTTTTCATGACTTTTTCTTGAGAAATTCACGTGCTTCTTGGAAAATGAGCCTACATATGGTATGAAATGAGTCATAGAATCATGGTGTTACATTTTTCATATGAAAATTCTAGGTCCTCTAGTTTATTAAAAATATTTACTTCAATTTTATGAGCTTTGGATCCATCCTGAATTATCCGGTCAAAGTTCAGGTCAACTAATGGCCTAAAATGTCCACCAAAAGGGTTTTAGCCATTCTAAGAGTTCATATAATTTTTAGGACCTCTAAGAATCTTAAAAAACTCAATTTTAATTCAGTTTTAGGAAGGCCGAATATTACACATGTTGAGTGCAAATATGTTTTGAAAGGTACAACAACTGTTGGGATGTCAATCTCTACCCTTTATAGGGGAACAACTGCCTTATTTTTCATAAGAGTGTTTTAGCAAGAAGATTAAGAGTGGGCTATAAAGTAGCCTCGTAGCTGTTATTATGCAGTGGCTACACTTTATGAGTTTTACATAGTTATGCTTTGTAAAGGATGTGCATATGCTTTGTATACTATAGATGGCTATAAGATCGATTTTGATTTGTATGTATATGCAGAAGAATGCCAAGCTAGTTTATGTTTTGAGCCTTTGATGTATATAGAAATATGCTCATGTTTTTGCTTGTATTCTAGTATGTTGATATTATATGACATTATGAGTTGAGGAATGATATTTGGTAGTTTTGTCCTTAACAATGTGAGATTATTGTGGTCTCGGTATGTTTGTGAGGTTTTAATAGTAAATTAAGAAGTTACAACTATCCTGGTCAAGATCTTGTCAACAAGGTTAAAACCTTGTCAATAGGATTTGTCCAGTGTTAAAAATTGATATTTGAAATATGACCTAAGATCTTGTAGACTATCTATAAACCTTCTTAACAAGATTTCAAACTTTGTAGATAGATGTGATTCTAATTTTGGTTAAGTCTCAATACTATCATATAGGACTTTGTCATTAAGATCTTAACCTTGTCAACAAGATTTTCAAGTTAGCTAAGAAAACCTTCTAAATTAAGTTATAATTAACTATAGGTATAATTTAATAGTGAATATCTTCTATATAAGTTACCTAGTCTTTAAAATCATAATCTAAAGGCCTATTAATTAAGGTTGATTAGATAAAAACATATAAGTTAAATTATTTAAAAACATTTTTAATTATCTCTGTTTTAGCTAAGCATTTAAGGATTTTATTTACGATTCCACTAAACCTTATTAGTGATACAACTAGCTTTAATAACTCACATCTTATAAATAAAGCTCAACATTATAGTAAATTACTAATTAAAGGAACTAAATAATGGAAAATACTTCAAGAATTTTCTTTTCTTCCATAAAACTAACAAACTTACCATGATATCATTTCCTTTCTATTACATAGGAAGGCAAGTTAGATTGGAGTCAACACCTAAAAAGGTGATCTCAAATAATCCTCACTTGCTCCTATGCACTAGAATGCTTACTTTAAATTTTCTTATTACATAGCGAAGACTTGATTCAACATATGACATATCAATGGCTCATAAACTTGAACATTCATGTTACCATTTTTCTTGATCATAACATAATTAAAATGGTTAATATCCTAACTTTCTTTTTTGGGAAAAATCTTTAACGGTCTACACCATCCAAAAGGTCACAATTCTCAATCAAAACTTGATTATGCACTTTAGGGCTCAAATAGTAGATGGCCTAACTCAGTGCAATTTCCATCACATAGTATAACATTGTATTGAAATACATCTTTCCATGAGAGAAAATACACATTCTCTTCCTCACAAGTGAAATACAACTAAGTTTACTCATTTCCATACATTAAGTATGATTCATAACATACTAAATATCAAATTATATCATATCTTACTCAACTATCAAAACATACATTAAAATGAATATACAAGCATGTAAATTCCATCTATTTCTTGGCTTCAAATAGTTATCTCTTTTCCTTTTTCCTTACCAACTTCACTTGACATAGTTAGTAGAAGACAGAGGGTGAGACTTTAGGGAGAATCTTAGTAGCAATACTCTACAATTCCAATATACGTACATGATTACCCAAGTAAGGAGATACAAGCATACATGATAAAAAAAATCATAAAATATCATAGTATAACCTCACATATAGCCATATCATACATGTAGTCTAGCTTAGGCTTTTTCCTTTAATTAAAGGAGAACTACTGTGCTCAATCCTTTTGCCATAAGCTTTTCTTTTAGGCTAAGAGAGAACTATTGTGCTTAATCCCTATGCCACTTTTTATTGAAGCCATAAGCCCATAAAACATAATATTAAAAGTATAGAAACATATATACCTCAAAATATCTTAAAAACACACATCATAAAATATAACATCATAAGCAACCAATGCACACAATATAACCTAAACTTGAGCAAATCAACATACATATAAGGAAAAAAAGAGTAAACCACCTGATATAAGTCAAGAACCTATTATCTACAATATTTATCTCACTTATTCTTTCTCTTTGCTCTTCTTGGTTCTATGTCATGCCATGTAAATTTTAGCATCCTCTTACTCATTAATGGTGGATTACACATGTTACAAAGTAATTCCAAGTAAATACACTAAAAATAATGGATTTAATGGCATTACATTTGGGTTAAAAATTCAAATTTTGATCCATGGACCCCGACACTTACCAACAACATTCTTTAATTATTTCCCATCCATACATTCATAAACATGTCAAAACTTTACATAAACCACGGACCAAGAGCTAGAAAATCACAAATTCTCATGTTTTACTTTAGGTTAAAATTTTTAGTTTTCTGCTAGTAATTTTGAAAAATTATAACTAAATCTAGAAAAATCAACATTAAGTAAACCATAGCTTGCTGGAAATCACTAGATTTAACTTTACACTAAAAATAATTTCCAGTCATGAAAATCTCATCTGGACCATGCTTGATAATAGAAAATGTATAAAGGTCAGGCTGTCCCGAATTACTGATACAACTTACTAATATAAACTTTGAAAGTTCACAATTAATTCCACAAAAATTCAATTTATGCAAACTATACCAAGTTGGTTAGTTACCGATATTACATAGAGGGAAAAAATAGTTCCAAATCAATCCAAGAGTATTCAGACCCAAAAAATCGATGGAATAATGCTGAGGGTTTGGTTGTGCACCTGAAACAAAATAGAAACTTCAAAAATTCATATCTCCCTCTTTAAACATCCAAATGAGGTGCTTTTAATTGGCACAGGTCACTAGGAAGGTCTAGTTTCTTCTTATAACATTTCACTCAATTGGACATCATTTGGCCTATGAATGATGGAGATCAATTTTCAAACCAACTGAATAGTATTAGTAGCGAATTCTAAAATTTTAGCCAACTTCAAAAATTCGCCAAAACTGCTGTAGACCTCCAAATATTACCCATTTTAGCTTTCTAAAAAGCCCTCAATGAGTCTACATGCATGTCAAAGTTTAAACCAAGAAGAGCCCATTTAGACAGTTTGTGTCATAGCTCACCATTATGGTCAATTTTGCCTCTTATAAGACACCAACTTAGTATAAATGGCTTCCTCTTATGTTTGGCTTCTCTTGGGCACGTTTGAAACCATAAATACAACTTATATGAGCTACCCAAATGGTCCCAAACTTCATACATCTCACTTTGGTCATTCCACATCCACGAATACACTAATAATTCCAAACCGTTATATGGTCAAATTACATAATTGTATTGATTTGGTGCCAACTATGGTTAATACATCATCAATACATAATACTACATTTATTCAAATGTTCACAAACCAAAAATTATATGTACATGCTCATTTTGACATTTGGATTCAAAGAACGCTACATAATAATCAAAGGATGGTCTCTTATATCCCTTGTGACACCATAAATTCTAGCTCAACTCATGCATTTACATGGAATAATATCATGAACCATATAGGTTTCTCATAGAAAAGCAAGACTGGTTTTTGGCAAAATTAAGTCGGCCTTAGAAAGGAGAGAAAGAACGTGGCATATAAAGACCCCTTTTGGAAGCTTCCTTTAACACTTTTGTTTTACTTTCATTTTAGCTCTTTTTTTAGAATTGTCTTTTTCATTATAAAATTTAGATTTCCAATTTAGTAAAAATGCCTTTGAAATCATCAAATCGAAGCTAAAACCTTCCCAAACGAATCCATTAAAGTTCAGGAACATCGATATTGGAAAACGTCTACCGAAGGGGATTTAACTGTCTCGGGACTAGGGCCTCTGAGAACCTCAAAGAACTTAAAACTTTCATATAAAAATCTCTCATAGGTGTTCTTCCAAAATTGCACTTATTTATAAAAGTGCCATTGGTCTTTCAGCAAATTTTTTGAATCACTTCGGCCCAAATTTCTAGGCAACTCAAGGCTCAAATCCTCATTTCTATTATTTAAAATTTTATTCTATTTTTTGTGGATCTTAAATAACTCACCTCAAGGGACTTGCTTTGAAAACTAACTCATTTCAGTGTTTTATGAAAAAATCGGGCGTTACATCCCTTAGCTTGCATCTTTTGGTTCTTGAACACCACCTAGACATATTGAGATGAAGGAGGAGAGGGGAGTGAGATTCATGAAATCTCAATAGCTCACACACCCATTCACACAAACATTAATGGCATATACACATCAAAGACACAAATATAGAAAGTAGCACAACCATAAAGTATGCAAGGTCACAATTCCATGCCACCAATTCATATTTAATTTAAAAATATGCTCTAGGGACTTTTGGTTTTGCTTCACCCCATTTTTAGGATTTTTAGATTTGCTTCACCCTTGGCCTAGGGGCTTTTGACTTGGCCTCACCCATCCAAGTGACTTTTGGCCTTATCTTACCCATGCCTTGAGAATTTTGGCATCTCCTCACCTTCATTAAGGGACTTTTGGCATTACTTCACTCTTATGAGTCATTTCCACAATCAATGACATACAAGACAACACATTGGTACCAATACAATCTCAAGACATCAAGTGGCATGTTCTCAAATCATAAAAGCATACACATACACACAATGATATATATATATAACCACGAATACAAAGAGAATGAGGTGGAGAGCTACCTTAGTATTTATGCAAGCTTTGCTTAGTCTTTTTCCTTCCCTTTTTCAGTCCCACAAGAACACCTATGTGAATTAAGATTCTCTTGGCCTAAACATAATAAATAGTACACAATTACACTCTTGAAGTAAGCCAAGACACTAAACTTTTTCTTAAATACATAAATGGTTCTATAGTTCACATAATGGTTCCATTGATGGCCTATTAAAGCAACCCTTGTAATTCAAGTTATAAACTCCATTCTCTTTTCATTTCTAGGCTTCTTGACCTCATTCAAGGTCCTTGAAACCATCATCTACTCACTTACAAGAGCCTAGACATGTATTGCTTTGCAAGGCTCCATTATGGACACTATTGTCTCATCTCCCAAACCATGGCTCCTAAATTTTTTCCAAGGGTTCCTCCAATATTTTACCATCATATGAAGTCTCAAACCTAAGCTAGAACAAATTAAAACACTTCCTAACCTCATTAACTAGCCTAGGATGAGATAATGAGAGGAATAGGAGTTCATGAGCTTCTTGATTTTTCCATGAAGGGAGAGCCATTTGGGAGGCTTCCTAGAGGTCTTAGAAGCTTATTGGAACATTTACATAGCCTAAAAATACATGTACTAAATCAATTTTTACAAAACCCTAAAGAGCTCTACACTTTTCTAAATCAATTCATTAGTTTTCCTTGCAATTTCTTGGCATATTCCACTTCTCCATGGTCTAAAACCCTAGTTCCTCTCTTGTCTTTGGGTAGACAATCCTCCTTTCCCTTGGTTCTATTCTTGGCCAAAATATACACAAAGGGAGAACAAGGAGAAGAAGCAACAAAGAACAAGACTTACCTTGGATTTAAGCTTGCTTTCAAGAGCCTTTCCTCTTAGTTTGCTTCTCCCCAAGAAATTTGAACCACTTCCCTTAAATCTAGACTAAAAATAGAACTAAAGAGCTTAACAAAACCATAGAAAGAAAGCTTGGAAGGAGAGAAAAAAAGTTGGAAGAAGAAGAAGCATAAAATTCTATGAATTTATCCACCTTTCTTGGCTTTTCTTCCTCCTTTCTCTCCTTCTCTTGTGTGCCTAAGAGAGAGCTTTTTTTTTGTTTTGGGAAAGAGGGAGGTCAACCTAAAGAAGGGAGGAGAAAGAGCATGAAGTGTGTGGAAGGTTCAAGAATAATCTATTTACAAAAATTTCAATTTTGCCCTTCTGTTGTGGTGTTTTTTGTTTTAGCTTCATTTTAGCTCCTTTTTGAGAAATTTATTTTCTATTATAAAATTTGGATTCTCAATTTAATAAAATACCTTTAGAATTACTCAAATTAGAGCTAAAACCTTCTTGAACAAATCCATCAAAGTTTAGGTTCACCGTCATTGAAAAATATACATTAGAGGGGCTTTAACTGTTCTGGGACTTCCCATGGTTTTCAGGGCCTTTGAAAACCTTGGGCTACTTAAAATTTCCATTTAAAAAGCCTTCATATGATTTTTTCCAAAATTTACATGTATTTTTGAAAATGCCAATACGTTTCGTCAATTTTGTAACAATTTTACTTCACTGTCCTCGCTCTGTTTTTCTTTCTGTCTAAGCCTAGCATTATTATTTTTAGGAGCTTAGGACACTATCTAAATATTTTGAGATATTATCTAGCTCATTTCAAGGGACTTACCCTTATATAGCTCATTTCATCATTTTATGGAATTTACCGTTCATTACATTCTATACACACATAAAGGTGTGGTAATACTAATTTACCCTAAACATCATAAATTAGCATGAAAAAATCAACTATTATGTGAGAACTCATTTTACCACAAAACATAGCTTACATAGGCTATCATGAATTTTAGGCATATTTTAAGTTATGACTCCTAATTTAGTCTAATTTTTGAAAATTCATAACTTGACTTAGTGACCTCCAAATTTAGCAAACTTTATCTTGTTGGAAAGCTCTATCCATATACTTTCTACTATAAAAATTTTAGATTAAAAATATCTCATTTGGTCCTTGAAATTGCTCAATAATAGAATTAGAATTATGTGAAAAAGGGGGTAACGATAGTCTTTTTAGCCAATTTAAAAACTTCATAAAATATTTTACTGAATTTCAAAAATTACAATCTTGGGCTTAAATGAAACTTCTATATGTCCTCTAATGTGTCAAGATTTAGCTTAAAATTTAGCCTTTAAGGCCCTTAACTATAGACATGCATTTTGGTGCTCATTATGGTTTTATTTTGCCACTTTAATTGCCCCAACTAGCTATTTGATTGAATTCGTCATTATGACCAAATTTCATCTCAAGTGAATAAGTTATAACCTAGTTCATTACATAAAATTAGCCATATATCTGAAAATGACCATCTCATTTGCAAAATGGCTACACATGACCATAATTGGGCTAGAAAATTTCAACTTATGGAATCTAAACATTTTGGCATTTTGTTTGCTTCCAACCATTTTTATAATTCATAACTAAGTTACTTAAAGAATGTAATTCATGAAACTAAGCTTTTACTTAATTGAGATCGAAACTATGCACTTAAGAATTTTCAAGCCACCTTTCTCAAAGATCAAACTAGTTTCAAGTAATTATCTTGCCATATTCATACTTTCCGTCATCAACAACATAAAATAGAATCAAGGAAATTTCATCTTAGCTAGCTCTCTCTCTTTCTAACCATGGCATATAACGGCTCTAGGTTTTAGTTTGTTTCATGCCTTAAATGGAAGCTTTCTTGATAAGGAATCTTTTGCACCGATTGAAATTCCAAAAAAAGCTACTTGAGTTGAGGTAGCAGCCACCAAACTCTACCTTTCACAATGATTTTTAAGTCATTATATTGCTCTCATGAAGTAGAACAAGTTTGATTACAATAAGGAGACAAAAAGACCTTATATTCTTACATAAAATTCCACTTGAATCCTTACCATTTTCTCCCTCTAAGTCACACCATGGATGAGCTCTAAATGGCTACTACTAAGTTAGTTCCATGAGGAAGAAAAAGATAGAATTATGTAATTAAAAATTTGTTACAATTATAATATTTTGAAGATGACAATTTTATCCTTTACGTGCATTTTCCTTCGTTCTTACTCATTTTTTAGTGTTTTTTGAATTTGACTACTCCGTATAAAATTTTAAATGCTCTTTTACATAAAAAGTAAAATTCCATAATTTTTAAGGGCTTAACATAGCTCAATATAGTTGAAATTCCATTTGTCTCATTTTTATCATTTTTATGCCATTGTATTTTATACCATAATGACCCCTCTTGATACAATATCAGTAGGCATACTCATTGGAGCACAACAAGTTCGAGAAACCCTCATCCATCAAGAACTTCATAGAGCTCAAGAGGCCCAAATTGTACTAGTATATGTCCAAAAATCTCAAAGAGCTCAAAATAATACCTATGTTGGACATCGGCCCAAGTTTAGAGCCCAAGATCTATATTTGATCAACATCTCTTTAAATATGCAAAAGTGGAAGTCCAAGTGGAAGCCCAATGACAAGAGGAAAAGTTAAGCGTCTACAAAGAGCAATTGGGCTTCAATTTGCTGAATTAGAAGCCCATAATGTTAGTGCACGCATTGAGGAAGCAAATAGAGCCTTAATCATGCTTATTCAAGCCCAAGTTGATGCTTAAAGAGCCAATTGAAGCTAGAGGACGTGAATAGTATTTCAAATACAAGACGTCCAGCCCATTAATATTAATTAGTTTTGACTAGGACTCTAGTTTTGACTAGAACTCTTTTTGAATTTCGTTTTTTTATTATTATATTATTTTTTGGACTTAGTCAAGGAGTTTATCTAGGAGATTAAGTTAAAATTAATATCTTAATCTTATTCCTTGATTTTAGGCATTGTTTAAAATATTTCTAATTAGATTTTAAGAGTTTTAGTTTTAGTAGGATTTTAAGTCTTTTAGAAACTTTGCCTATAAAAGGCTCCTTATTGTACTCTATTTTGAAATCATGAATGAATGAATTTGAGTATTATTCAATACTTTGAGAGGCTTTTGCTTCTTTGTGTTCTCTGAGAGTTCACGTGACTTATCAAAGGATTGGTCTTCCTTTGTGGCGTCTTGAGGCTAGGGTTCTAAGAGACAAGTTCTCTTAGAGTCTTTCCTTTGACCAACAGTCTTGTTTCTAGCCGGTCCCGGGTAAAGTCTCGAATTGTTGAAGGTTCTCTAGGGCATGTTCCTAGTGGGTCTTGCATCATTTGGTATCAGAGCTTTGGTTCGCTAGTACAAGGTATATTTTTGTGTTTTTCCTATCGTTGTTCTTCATACCTTCTCTCCTTCCATTTGTGTTATCTTCTCATCTTCATCTTTGTCTTCTATCTTCTTCCTTCTTCCATTGTTGCGTGCCTCTATACTCATTCAAAAAAAAAAAAGGGAGAGTGCGATACTCCAAAAAAAAAGTGAAAAAAAAAGAGAAAAAGAAAAGAAAAGAGAAATTCGAAAAAAAAAAGGTGAAAAAAAAAGAGAAATTCGAAAAAAAAAAGTGAAAAAAAAAGACAAATTCGAAAAAGAAAGTGAAAAAAAAAGACAAATTCGAAAGAAAAAAAAATTGCAAGTTGTGCAAATTCAAAGTTGAAAGCTTAAAGCTTAGAGTCAGTTTCTTAATTGGAGTTAATTTCCTAATTAGAGTTAGATTCCTAATTGGAGTCAATTTCCTAATTGGAATTAATTTCCTAGTTGGAGTTAATTTCCTAATTGGACTCAATTTCCTAATTGGAGTTAGTTTCCTAGTAGGAATTAATTTCCTAATTGGAGTCAATTTCTTAATTGGAGCTAGTTTCCTAATTTGATTGCATTGAGTAGCCACCAAGTTATCTACTTTCCTATTTGCATTCAAGTAAGGATTTTCTTTCCTAATTTTGAACTTGGTTTTTAAAGTTTCTTATTTTCAGATTTTCCCTTTTCTTCTTCTTCCTTCCAAGCCATCCCAACCTCCTCTCCCCCCTTGTTTTTTTCCTTCCGTCTTGCTTCCCTTTTAGTTACACACCCTTTTTTTTTCTCTTTTGTTTGATTCTTTGGGAATTTATATTTTAAGATTCTAGTTTTTTTATTACCACTAGTATGATCTTTCATTTGATTTGCTTGTGACTTACTTAAAACACTTGTAAGAAGCAAATTGTTGAGTGGTAAAAGGCAAGAGTGCAATTAACATTAAAGAAAAAGCCAAAAAGAGAGTTAAACACGAGTGAACTTATCATCTTTTGAGTGTAAACACGTGAGAAGAGTGTGCGAGGTCCTATTTCTTCGTTGACTCACTTTTCAGGTGACAAGATGTCTAGTGAGTACAAATTCCTTGAAGAGGCTAACAAAGAGCGATTCAAGCAATCTTGTGCATGGTTAGATGCATTCCAATCCAACTCCAACTCTACAAGACAAGATAAGGAAAAGTCATCTCCTGATTTCCATACTAGATGCCTTATCAAAGAGAAAGTGTGCAGCATGGCTATTGATAATAGTAGCTATGTAAATATTGCTAGTACCTTACTAGTTGCGAAATTAAACTTGCCTACTATAAAGCATCCTAGGCCCTATACCTTGTTGAAGGGTAGTGTTGAATTTAGGGTTAATAAGCAAGTTTTGATTTCTTTCTCAATTGGTAAATATCATGATAAGGTGTTATGTGACGTAGCTCCTATGTTTGATGGACATATTATGCTTGGTAAACCATGGAAACATGTGAGAAAAGCTAAATATGTTAAGCATAAATACAAATATTGCTATTGCTATTCATTTATATTCAATGAAAAACATCATGTATTAGTACCTCTTGATCCTATGGATGTTTATGAGGATCAAATGCGAATAGTACAAGCATATAAAATGAGAGCAAAAGAAAAAGAGAGAGAACATGAGTTAGAGAAAGAAAAAGAAAAAGAAAAAGAGAGAGAACATGAGTTAGAGAGAGAAAAAGATGAGTTTGAAAAAGAAAAGAATATGAGTGAAAAGAAAGAGCTAGAGAGTTGTGAGAAAAGTGAAAAAAGCATGAGTGTGAGCTTGTTTGATGAAAAAAGAGAGGTTGAGAGCGTGTGTAAGGATGTTTGTTTATCTACTAACAATCTTAACCTATCTTTATCTATTGTTGGTTCTAGCTTCTTGCAAGTATGTGAAGATTTGTTTTCAAAGAAGCTATCCAATGGACCCTCATCTTCAACTAGCATCGAAAAGAGTTGTGATTTAGATTTGCTTCCTATGAAACCACCTGATGGCGAAGATTCGAGGACAAATCTTTTCAAAGAGGGAGGGAATGATACAATATCAGTAGGCATACTCATTGGAGCACAACAAGTTCGAGAAACCCTCATCCATCAAGAACTTCATAGAGCTCAAGAGGCCCAAATTGTACTAGTATATGTCTAAAAATCTCAAAGAGCTCAAAATAATACCTATGTTGGACATCGGCCCAAGTTTAGAGCCCAAGATCTATATTTGATCAACATCTCTTTAAATATGCAAAAGTGGAAGTCCAAGTGGAAGCCCAATGACAAGAGGAAAAGTTAAGCGTCTACAAAGAGCAATTGGGCTTCAATTTGCTGAATTAGAAGCCCATAATGTTAGTGCACGCATTGAGGAAGCAAATAGAGCCTTAATCATGCTTATTCAAGCCCAAGTTGATGCTTAAAGAGCCAATTGAAGCTAGAGGACGTGAATAGTATTTCAAATACAAGACGTCCAGCCCATTAATATTAATTAGTTTTGACTAGGACTCTAGTTTTGACTAGAACTCTTTTTGAATTTCGTTTTTTTATTATTATATTATTTTTTGGACTTAGTCAAGGAGTTTATCTAGGAGATTAAGTTAAAATTAATATCTTAATCTTATTCCTTGATTTTAGGCATTGTTTAAAATATTTCTAATTAGATTTTAAGAGTTTTAGTTTTAGTAGGATTTTAAGTCTTTTAGAAACTTTGCCTATAAAAGGCTCCTTATTGTACTCTATTTTGAAATCATGAATGAATGAATTTGAGTATTATTCAATACTTTGAGAGGCTTTTGCTTCTTTGTGTTCTCTGAGAGTTCACGTGACTTATCAAAGGATTGGTCTTCCTTTGTGGCGTCTTGAGGCTAGGGTTCTAAGAGACAAGTTCTCTTAGAGTCTTTCCTTTGACCAACAGTCTTGTTTCTAGCCGGTCCCGGGTAAAGTCTCGAATTGTTGAAGGTTCTCTAGGGCATGTTCCTAGTGGGTCTTGCATCATTTGGTATCAGAGCTTTGGTTCGCTAGTACAAGGTATATTTTTGTGTTTTTCCTATCGTTGTTCTTCATACCTTCTCTCCTTCCATTTGTGTTATCTTCTCATCTTCATCTTTGTCTTCTATCTTCTTCCTTCTTCCATTGTTGCGTGCCTCTATACTCATTCAAAAAAAAAAAAGGGAGAGTGCGATACTCCAAAAAAAAAGTGAAAAAAAAAGAGAAAAAGAAAAGAAAAGAGAAATTCGAAAAAAAAAAGGTGAAAAAAAAAGAGAAATTCGAAAAAAAAAAGTGAAAAAAAAAGACAAATTCGAAAAAGAAAGTGAAAAAAAAAGACAAATTCGAAAGAAAAAAAAATTGCAAGTTGTGCAAATTCAAAGTTGAAAGCTTAAAGCTTAGAGTCAGTTTCTTAATTGGAGTTAATTTCCTAATTAGAGTTAGATTCCTAATTGGAGTCAATTTCCTAATTGGAATTAATTTCCTAGTTGGAGTTAATTTCCTAATTGGACTCAATTTCCTAATTGGAGTTAGTTTCCTAGTAGGAATTAATTTCCTAATTGGAGTCAATTTCTTAATTGGAGCTAGTTTCCTAATTTGATTGCATTGAGTAGCCACCAAGTTATCTACTTTCCTATTTGCATTCAAGTAAGGATTTTCTTTCCTAATTTTGAACTTGGTTTTTAAAGTTTCTTATTTTCAGATTTTCCCTTTTCTTCTTCTTCCTTCCAAGCCATCCCAACCTCCTCTCCCCCATTGTTTTTTTCCTTCCGTCTTGCTTCCCTTTTAGTTACACACCCTTTTTTTTTCTCTTTTGTTTGATTCTTTGGGAATTTATATTTTAAGATTCTAGTTTTTTTATTACCACTAGTATGATCTTTCATTTGATTTGCTTGTGACTTACTTAAAACACTTGTAAGAAGCAAATTGTTGAGTGGTAAAAGGCAAGAGTGCAATTAACATTAAAGAAAAAGCCAAAAAGAGAGTTAAACACGAGTGAACTTATCATCTTTTGAGTGTAAACACGTGAGAAGAGTGTGCGAGGTCCTATTTCTTCGTTGACTCACTTTTCAGGTGACAAGATGTCTAGTGAGTACAAATTCCTTGAAGAGGCTAACAAAGAGCGATTCAAGCAATCTTGTGCATGGTTAGATGCATTCCAATCCAACTCCAACTCTACAAGACAAGATAAGGAAAAGTCATCTCCTGATTTCCATACTAGATGCCTTATCAAAGAGAAAGTGTGCAGCATGGCTATTGATAATAGTAGCTATGTAAATATTGCTAGTACCTTACTAGTTGAGAAATTAAACTTGCCTACTATAAAGCATCCTAGGCCCTATACCTTGTTGAAGGGTAGTGTTGAATTTAGGGTTAATAAGCAAGTTTTGATTTCTTTCTCAATTGGTAAATATCATGATAAGGTGTTATGTGACGTAGCTCCTATGTTTGATGGACATATTATGCTTGGTAAACCATGGAAACATGTGAGAAAAGCTAAATATGTTAAGCATAAATACAAATATTGCTATTGCTATTCATTTATATTCAATGAAAAACATCATGTATTAGTACCTCTTGATCCTATGGATGTTTATGAGGATCAAATGCGAATAGTACAAGCATATAAAATGAGAGCAAAAGAAAAAGAGAGAGAACATGAGTTAGAGAAAGAAAAAGAAAAAGAAAAAGAGAGAGAACATGAGTTAGAGAGAGAAAAAGATGAGTTTGAAAAAGAAAAGAATATGAGTGAAAAGAAAGAGCTAGAGAGTTGTGAGAAAAGTGAAAAAAGCATGAGTGTGAGCTTGTTTGATGAAAAAAGAGAGGTTGAGAGCGTGTGTAAGGATGTTTGTTTATCTACTAACAATCTTAACCTATCTTTATCTATTGTTGGTTCTAGCTTCTTGCAAGTATGTGAAGATTTGTTTTCAAAGAAGCTATCCAATGGACCCTCATCTTCAACTAGCATCGAAAAGAGTTGTGATTTAGATTTGCTTCCTATGAAACCACCTGATGGCGAAGATTCGAGGACAAATCTTTTCAAAGAGGGAGGGAATGATACAATATCAGTAGGCATACTCATTGGAGCACAACAAGTTCGAGAAACCCTCATCCATCAAGAACTTCATAGAGCTCAAGAGGCCCAAATTGTACTAGTATATGTCTAAAAATCTCAAAGAGCTCAAAATAATACCTATGTTGGACATCGGCCCAAGTTTAGAGCCCAAGATCTATATTTGATCAACATCTCTTTAAATATGCAAAAGTGGAAGTCCAAGTGGAAGCCCAATGACAAGAGGAAAAGTTAAGCGTCTACAAAGAGCAATTGGGCTTCAATTTGCTGAATTAGAAGCCCATAATGTTAGTGCACGCATTGAGGAAGCAAATAGAGCCTTAATCATGCTTATTCAAGCCCAAGTTGATGCTTAAAGAGCCAATTGAAGCTAGAGGACGTGAATAGTATTTCAAATACAAGACGTCCAGCCCATTAATATTAATTAGTTTTGACTAGGACTCTAGTTTTGACTAGAACTCTTTTTGAATTTCGTTTTTTTATTATTATATTATTTTTTGGACTTAGTCAAGGAGTTTATCTAGGAGATTAAGTTAAAATTAATATCTTAATCTTATTCCTTGATTTTAGGCATTGTTTAAAATATTTCTAATTAGATTTTAAGAGTTTTAGTTTTAGTAGGATTTTAAGTCTTTTAGAAACTTTGCCTATAAAAGGCTCCTTATTGTACTCTATTTTGAAATCATGAATGAATGAATTTGAGTATTATTCAATACTTTGAGAGGCTTTTGCTTCTTTGTGTTCTCTGAGAGTTCACGTGACTTATCAAAGGATTGGTCTTCCTTTGTGGCGTCTTGAGGCTAGGGTTCTAAGAGACAAGTTCTCTTAGAGTCTTTCCTTTGACCAACAGTCTTGTTTCTAGCCGGTCCCGGGTAAAGTCTCGAATTGTTGAAGGTTCTCTAGGGCATGTTCCTAGTGGGTCTTGCATCATTTGGTATCAGAGCTTTGGTTCGCTAGTACAAGGTATATTTTTGTGTTTTTCCTATCGTTGTTCTTCATACCTTCTCTCCTTCCATTTGTGTTATCTTCTCATCTTCATCTTTGTCTTCTATCTTCTTCCTTCTTCCATTGTTGCGTGCCTCTATACTCATTCAAAAAAAAAAAAGGGAGAGTGCGATACTCCAAAAAAAAAGTGAAAAAAAAAAGAGAAAAAGAAAAGAAAAGAGAAATTCGAAAAAAAAAAGGTGAAAAAAAAAGAGAAATTCGAAAAAAAAAGTGAAAAAAAAAAGACAAATTCGAAAAAGAAAGTGAAAAAAAAAGACAAATTCGAAAGAAAAAAAAATTGCAAGTTGTGCAAATTCAAAGTTGAAAGCTTAAAGCTTAGAGTCAGTTTCTTAATTGGAGTTAATTTCCTAATTAGAGTTAGATTCCTAATTGGAGTCAATTTCCTAATTGGAATTAATTTCCTAGTTGGAGTTAATTTCCTAATTGGACTCAATTTCCTAATTGGAGTTAGTTTCCTAGTAGGAATTAATTTCCTAATTGGAGTCAATTTCTTAATTGGAGCTAGTTTCCTAATTTGATTGCATTGAGTAGCCACCAAGTTATCTACTTTCCTATTTGCATTCAAGTAAGGATTTTCTTTCCTAATTTTGAACTTGGTTTTTAAAGTTTCTTATTTTCAGATTTTCCCTTTTCTTCTTCTTCCTTCCAAGCCATCCCAACCTCCTCTCCCCCCTTGTTTTTTTCCTTCCGTCTTGCTTCCCTTTTAGTTACACACCCTTTTTTTTTCTCTTTTGTTTGATTCTTTGGGAATTTATATTTTAAGATTCTAGTTTTTTTATTACCACTAGTATGATCTTTCATTTGATTTGCTTGTGACTTACTTAAAACACTTGTAAGAAGCAAATTGTTGAGTGGTAAAAGGCAAGAGTGCAATTAACATTAAAGAAAAAGCCAAAAAGAGAGTTAAACACGAGTGAACTTATCATCTTTTGAGTGTAAACACGTGAGAAGAGTGTGCGAGGTCCTATTTCTTCGTTGACTCACTTTTCAGGTGACAAGATGTCTAGTGAGTACAAATTCCTTGAAGAGGCTAACAAAGAGCGATTCAAGCAATCTTGTGCATGGTTAGATGCATTCCAATCCAACTCCAACTCTACAAGACAAGATAAGGAAAAGTCATCTCCTGATTTCCATACTAGATGCCTTATCAAAGAGAAAGTGTGCAGCATGGCTATTGATAATAGTAGCTATGTAAATATTGCTAGTACCTTACTAGTTGAGAAATTAAACTTGCCTACTATAAAGCATCCTAGGCCCTATACCTTGTTGAAGGGTAGTGTTGAATTTAGGGTTAATAAGCAAGTTTTGATTTCTTTCTCAATTGGTAAATATCATGATAAGGTGTTATGTGACGTAGCTCCTATGTTTGATGGACATATTATGCTTGGTAAACCATGGAAACATGTGAGAAAAGCTAAATATGTTAAGCATAAATACAAATATTGCTATTGCTATTCATTTATATTCAATGAAAAACATCATGTATTAGTACCTCTTGATCCTATGGATGTTTATGAGGATCAAATGCGAATAGTACAAGCATATAAAATGAGAGCAAAAGAAAAAGAGAGAGAACATGAGTTAGAGAAAGAAAAAGAAAAAGAAAAAGAGAGAGAACATGAGTTAGAGAGAGAAAAAGATGAGTTTGAAAAAGAAAAGAATATGAGTGAAAAGAAAGAGCTAGAGAGTTGTGAGAAAAGTGAAAAAAGCATGAGTGTGAGCTTGTTTGATGAAAAAGAGAGGTTGAGAGCGTGTGTAAGGATGTTTGTTTATCTACTAACAATCTTAACCTATCTTTATCTATTGTTGGTTCTAGCTTCTTGCAAGTATGTGAAGATTTGTTTTCAAAGAAGCTATCCAATGGACCCTCATCTTCAACTAGCATCGAAAAGAGTTGTGATTTAGATTTGCTTCCTATGAAACCACCTGATGGCGAAGATTCGAGGACAAATCTTTTCAAAGAGGGAGGGAATGATACAATATCAGTAGGCATACTCATTGGAGCACAACAAGTTCGAGAAACCCTCATCCATCAAGAACTTCATAGAGCTCAAGAGGCCCAAATTGTACTAGTATATGTCTAAAAATCTCAAAGAGCTCAAAATAATACCTATGTTGGACATCGGCCCAAGTTTAGAGCCCAAGATCTATATTTGATCAACATCTCTTTAAATATGCAAAAGTGGAAGTCCAAGTGGAAGCCCAATGACAAGAGGAAAAGTTAAGCGTCTACAAAGAGCAATTGGGCTTCAATTTGCTGAATTAGAAGCCCATAATGTTAGTGCACGCATTGAGGAAGCAAATAGAGCCTTAATCATGCTTATTCAAGCCCAAGTTGATGCTTAAAGAGCCAATTGAAGCTAGAGGACGTGAATAGTATTTCAAATACAAGACGTCCAGCCCATTAATATTAATTAGTTTTGACTAGGACTCTAGTTTTGACTAGAACTCTTTTTGAATTTCGTTTTTTTATTATTATATTATTTTTTGGACTTAGTCAAGGAGTTTATCTAGGAGATTAAGTTAAAATTAATATCTTAATCTTATTCCTTGATTTTAGGCATTGTTTAAAATATTTCTAATTAGATTTTAAGAGTTTTAGTTTTAGTAGGATTTTAAGTCTTTTAGAAACTTTGCCTATAAAAGGCTCCTTATTGTACTCTATTTTGAAATCATGAATGAATGAATTTGAGTATTATTCAATACTTTGAGAGGCTTTTGCTTCTTTGTGTTCTCTGAGAGTTCACGTGACTTATCAAAGGATTGGTCTTCCTTTGTGGCGTCTTGAGGCTAGGGTTCTAAGAGACAAGTTCTCTTAGAGTCTTTCCTTTGACCAACAGTCTTGTTTCTAGCCGGTCCCGGGTAAAGTCTCGAATTGTTGAAGGTTCTCTAGGGCATGTTCCTAGTGGGTCTTGCATCATTTGGTATCAGAGCTTTGGTTCGCTAGTACAAGGTATATTTTTGTGTTTTTCCTATCGTTGTTCTTCATACCTTCTCTCCTTCCATTTGTGTTATCTTCTCATCTTCATCTTTGTCTTCTATCTTCTTCCTTCTTCCATTGTTGCGTGCCTCTATACTCATTCAAAAAAAAAAAAGGGAGAGTGCGATACTCCAAAAAAAAAGTGAAAAAAAAAAGAGAAAAAGAAAAGAAAAGAGAAATTCGAAAAAAAAAAGGTGAAAAAAAAAGAGAAATTCGAAAAAAAAAGTGAAAAAAAAAAGACAAATTCGAAAAAGAAAGTGAAAAAAAAAGACAAATTCGAAAGAAAAAAAAATTGCAAGTTGTGCAAATTCAAAGTTGAAAGCTTAAAGCTTAGAGTCAGTTTCTTAATTGGAGTTAATTTCCTAATTAGAGTTAGATTCCTAATTGGAGTCAATTTCCTAATTGGAATTAATTTCCTAGTTGGAGTTAATTTCCTAATTGGACTCAATTTCCTAATTGGAGTTAGTTTCCTAGTAGGAATTAATTTCCTAATTGGAGTCAATTTCTTAATTGGAGCTAGTTTCCTAATTTGATTGCATTGAGTAGCCACCAAGTTATCTACTTTCCTATTTGCATTCAAGTAAGGATTTTCTTTCCTAATTTTGAACTTGGTTTTTAAAGTTTCTTATTTTCAGATTTTCCCTTTTCTTCTTCTTCCTTCCAAGCCATCCCAACCTCCTCTCCCCCCTTGTTTTTTTCCTTCCGTCTTGCTTCCCTTTTAGTTACACACCCTTTTTTTTTCTCTTTTGTTTGATTCTTTGGGAATTTATATTTTAAGATTCTAGTTTTTTTATTACCACTAGTATGATCTTTCATTTGATTTGCTTGTGACTTACTTAAAACACTTGTAAGAAGCAAATTGTTGAGTGGTAAAAGGCAAGAGTGCAATTAACATTAAAGAAAAAGCCAAAAAGAGAGTTAAACACGAGTGAACTTATCATCTTTTGAGTGTAAACACGTGAGAAGAGTGTGCGAGGTCCTATTTCTTCGTTGACTCACTTTTCAGGTGACAAGATGTCTAGTGAGTACAAATTCCTTGAAGAGGCTAACAAAGAGCGATTCAAGCAATCTTGTGCATGGTTAGATGCATTCCAATCCAACTCCAACTCTACAAGACAAGATAAGGAAAAGTCATCTCCTGATTTCCATACTAGATGCCTTATCAAAGAGAAAGTGTGCAGCATGGCTATTGATAATAGTAGCTATGTAAATATTGCTAGTACCTTACTAGTTGCGAAATTAAACTTGCCTACTATAAAGCATCCTAGGCCCTATACCTTGTTGAAGGGTAGTGTTGAATTTAGGGTTAATAAGCAAGTTTTGATTTCTTTCTCAATTGGTAAATATCATGATAAGGTGTTATGTGACGTAGCTCCTATGTTTGATGGACATATTATGCTTGGTAAACCATGGAAACATGTGAGAAAAGCTAAATATGTTAAGCATAAATACAAATATTGCTATTGCTATTCATTTATATTCAATGAAAAACATCATGTATTAGTACCTCTTGATCCTATGGATGTTTATGAGGATCAAATGCGAATAGTACAAGCATATAAAATGAGAGCAAAAGAAAAAGAGAGAGAACATGAGTTAGAGAAAGAAAAAGAAAAAGAAAAAGAGAGAGAACATGAGTTAGAGAGAGAAAAAGATGAGTTTGAAAAAGAAAAGAATATGAGTGAAAAGAAAGAGCTAGAGAGTTGTGAGAAAAGTGAAAAAAGCATGAGTGTGAGCTTGTTTGATGAAAAAAGAGAGGTTGAGAGCGTGTGTAAGGATGTTTGTTTATCTACTAACAATCTTAACCTATCTTTATCTATTGTTGGTTCTAGCTTCTTGCAAGTATGTGAAGATTTGTTTTCAAAGAAGCTATCCAATGGACCCTCATCTTCAATTAGCATCGAAAAGAGTTGTGATTTAGATTTGCTTCCTATGAAACCACCTGATGGCGAAGATTCGAGGACAAATCTTTTCAAAGAGGGAGGGAATGATACAATATCAGTAGGCATACTCATTGGAGCACAACAAGTTCGAGAAACCCTCATCCATCAAGAACTTCATAGAGCTCAAGAGGCCCAAATTGTACTAGTATATGTCTAAAAATCTCAAAGAGCTCAAAATAATACCTATGTTGGACATCGGCCCAAGTTTAGAGCCCAAGATCTATATTTGATCAACATCTCTTTAAATATGCAAAAGTGGAAGTCCAAGTGGAAGCCCAATGACAAGAGGAAAAGTTAAGCGTCTACAAAGAGCAATTGGGCTTCAATTTGCTGAATTAGAAGCCCATAATGTTAGTGCACGCATTGAGGAAGCAAATAGAGCCTTAATCATGCTTATTCAAGCCCAAGTTGATGCTTAAAGAGCCAATTGAAGCTAGAGGACGTGAATAGTATTTCAAATACAAGACGTCCAGCCCATTAATATTAATTAGTTTTGACTAGGACTCTAGTTTTGACTAGAACTCTTTTTGAATTTCGTTTTTTTATTATTATATTATTTTTTGGACTTAGTCAAGGAGTTTATCTAGGAGATTAAGTTAAAATTAATATCTTAATCTTATTCCTTGATTTTAGGCATTGTTTAAAATATTTCTAATTAGATTTTAAGAGTTTTAGTTTTAGTAGGATTTTAAGTCTTTTAGAAACTTTGCCTATAAAAGGCTCCTTATTGTACTCTATTTTGAAATCATGAATGAATGAATTTGAGTATTATTCAATACTTTGAGAGGCTTTTGCTTCTTTGTGTTCTCTGAGAGTTCACGTGACTTATCAAAGGATTGGTCTTCCTTTGTGGCGTCTTGAGGCTAGGGTTCTAAGAGACAAATTCTCTTAGAGTCTTTCCTTTGACCAACAGTCTTGTTTCTAGCCGGTCCCGGGTAAAGTCTCGAATTGTTGAAGGTTCTCTAGGGCATGTTCCTAGTGGGTCTTGCATCACCTCTATATAAAGTACTTATTCTTTACTTCTATATTCTAATGAGAAAAACTAGTTTCTCTTACTATATTTCAAGTTATACATATCTATGATTTTTTTCCTTTAGGGCTAAATTGACTATTTTATCTCTATAGTCATTTTTCATCTATTCTAGCTTTTTAATGCTACTTTTCTAGACCACTGTGCTCTTATTTAACTTTCTCCTTTACTCAAAAAGTAAAAATTCAGGGTCCACAATAGCTTAAAATAGCTCAACCTGCACTTGTTCTACTAGTTAGCTCAGTGTGCATACAATCAAGGTTTTGACCAATTGTATCAGTTTTAGTCAATCTAGTAATCTTATTTAGTCATATAATGATGGAAAATATTTTACTCTCTTAATATATTGCTAAATATTTAAAATTTCTATTCCCTCCTATTGCACTATGAGAACTCTTTTTTGTCGCCCTTGCTTTAGATTCAAACCATTTCTGAGTCTCTTTTCTCATCTAACTAGGCTTTACTTCCTCTTATCACTTCTGATAATCTTATCTCAGAGTCTAACCTTGTATAAAAATATTGGATATTACAATTAGAGTTAGACTTTTATCTCTTAGTTTAGCTCCTTTAGAAAGACATGTTTGACAAATAGTTTCTTATTTCATGAATAAATACCTCAATTTCTAATTTGCATAAACTCTGTTGTTGTTAGTCTGTTACTAATCCGTCACTAATTCTGTTGTTAAAATTAGTGACAAAATTAGCAATAAAATTTTCTATTGCAAATATTTTAGTTGCTAATCATGTTAGCAAAAAAATTTAGCGACAAAAAATTTCATAGCTAATGAGCAGAATAGCCAATTCTAGTTTTATGATAGATTTTTGAGACGTTAAATTTCGTCACTAATTTTGCAACAAAATTAATGACCAAATTTCCCATCCCAAACTTTTATATTGCTAATTCGTCACTAAATCTATTACAAATGATAATTCGAGTTTTTTAATGATTTATATGATATAATGATTTATATATACATATATATATAAATTATTGCAAATGAATTAAATATTATTAATTCTATATGTATATATATTATAATTTAATTATTTATATTTATAATTTAAATTATAAACTAATACTTTAATAATTTCAATATCAAAATAGTAAAATGTGATAAATACTAATGTACTTAATTATTCTATAGTAAATAAAATGTCTCTGTTTATATTCAAAATTTAGAAAATTTACAATTTATTTATTTTAAATCATATATTAATATAAATATATAATATATTTAATTAATTAAAATAGTAAAAAGCTTTGCAAATTTAAAATTATAATTTAAGCAAATGTATATAAGGAATGATTTTATTAAAAAATAAATAAAATAAATAAAAGTGAAATAAATATTTCACTCATAAAAATACAAAGGATAAATAATATAAAGAATATGACAATACGTCTCTTTCCCAAGATTTTACAAATATTGGAAATAAGTCTACTCGTCCACTATGCTTTAATCATGCCACCTATCTCTTGCCTCTCTCCTTTCCCAATTGGTTTTCTCTCTCTATCATGCTATAAACTCTGAGTTAAATTCATACCTTCTTCCCTTGTTCTTTTTGTATCAAGGTTTCCCCTTCATTGAAAATTGAAACTTTCTCTATTGAAATCTCAAATCATTTAAATTCTCTTGGAAAAATAAAGACTAAATACCAATAGGTGCAAAATCAAAAAAGGAGTAAAGGGTATGATCTAAAATCTAATACGTATCTTGTTTACAAATTTGAGGGAGGAGGGGAGATTTGCCCACTTTCAAAATGAATGCAGCTGTATTTTCGTTGTTAATTAGTCGTTTAATTCCATATACAACCCCTTTGTTTTTGAATAATTTTTTTTCTATGAAAGCTTAAACAAATTGATTTGATCAAAAGCTCATTGGGAGATGACCTAATGGACATTCTATTGCAAACTAGTTACTTTTATTAATCTTAGCCAATGACAGCTGTGAGTAAAATTCTATTTACCATGATTTTGGTGCCATTGCCAAGAAGCCAATTAGTTATAATCAATTAGATTAGGAATTTCATTGTTTTCATTTTCAATTTATCTTTTTTACTTTGTTTCTATGGCTAATTTTAGAGGCTACAATTTCAATGTTCTGAGGCAATTTTGCACAATACTAGTTCTAGAGATGACTAGCTCTTATTGAGTTGAAATTTGATATATAGGTTTTGGGTGTTGTAAGGAACAATATTCACTACTTTACAATGTGGTCGACCATTTTTTGGCCAAATTCTATCATTTAGACCACTTCTATAATTTTTTAGTATTCTTCTGATTATTTTTAGCAGTTTTTCCATTTTTCCACAATTTATTTTAATTTTTCTTTGAAAATTTTTAGGCATTTTTCTTTGGTTTTATTTCACGTTGGTGTATGACTAAATCCTTTGATAGTAATTTGGTTAATTTTGATTCTAAAACTAAGAGGAGCTTTTGTAACACCATAAATTCTAGCTCATCTTATGTCTTTAAATGACTTAATATCATGAATCATACAAGTTTCCCATGAAAAAGGCAAGGAAATAATGATTATTTTTGTGTTGTATCGTATCTAAAAATTTCATTTAGTGTCATGTGGATCGTGTGAGATCATGCTATGCATTCTTATATTTAATTACATCAATACAACTCATTTGCATAATAAAATCTTGCCCACAACTCATAGAAACTGAAATGGAGCTCAAAATAACCAAGTGTATTTTCGACCAAATTTACCCTTTTTTCTAACCAAACTTTGGAAAATCATAACTAATTCTAGAAAAATTGAAATCATGAAATCTTTGTCATTTTGGAAAGCTAGGGATGTACTTCACACTAAAACCATAAGAGGTGGCACACCAAGGGAAGAGAAGGAGGGGAAATTCAAGCTTTTAGGTATAGAAATTTGATTATTTTTCATGCTTTCTCTCCACCAATCTCTTCTCCTCTTTTTCCCTCTTCTTCTCCATAATTTTTCTAAAGTTTTGAGGGCTGTTTTGAAGGAAGCATAGAGGGGAATTTTTGGATTTGGAGAGAAGAGTTTGGAGAAAGCAAGATTCAAGTCAAACTAAATAAGGAAACAAGGTAAAAATGCATTCTACGGTGGCTATGTTGATGTTCCTTCTTTCTCCATTTCGAACTACACTAAGAACCCTAAGAAGATCTAATTTTCAAGCCTAACCAAGCATGATTCTTAGGTATTTGATGGAGAGGAATAAGAATATGCAAAGAAAATCATGAAATAGGCATTAGGATTCAAGATGCAAAACCTAGGGTTTCTAGTGCACCTTTCAATTTTTGAATTTATGTGATGCTTCCTAGGTCTAATTTAGAGTATAAATGAGTTCTTGAGGCACCTAAGATGCTCCCCACAAGCTTCTTCCTTCAAGAAAATAAAAAAAACTCTATATGGCCTAATTGATGCCTATGTCTCGGCCAAGAGGGGTTCTTGTAGGTAGGGAAAGTTTTAAAATTTTTCTAAAGCTATTCTTGAGTCATATTTGATAAATGAAAGTAAAGGGAGGCCTTGGAAAAAATTTAGAACTCATAGAAATTGATTTGGTGCCTTAGGTTCCATATTGTGACCTAAAGAAGCAACATGGTGCTAAGACTTATGTTTTGATGATGTGATGGCTTCAAGAGTCTTAAAAGGAGTCAAGAATCATATTTGATAGGAAAGAATAAGGCCTAGAAATGGTTTAAAGGGTGTTGCTTCATTAGGCGTAATTATGGACCATAATTGAGCTTATAGAGCAATCTAGGGTTTAAGCAAATTTTGTAGCCTTAGAATGTGTTTCATAAACCTAATTGGCTCCCATAAATTGTATCTAGGCCAAGAGAAACTATCTCCACTAATTTGTGGGTGTGTGACCGAAAGAGGAGGCTTGAATTTCAAGAGAAAAGTGTGAAATTGTGTAAGGTAGCTCTCTCCACCTTCTCTCATGCATGGATGTATGTTTAGCTTGCTTTAGAATGTGTGTATGTGTATTTTCAAGCTATGAAAACATGCCTTTATATGCCATGATTCTTGATACCATGTTATGTTTTCAAATAACTACTTGATGTTTGTATGAGTTTGCTTGAGTGTGGAAAGGTTAAGAACTCTTCCCTTTGGTGAGGATGAGCCAAGAACCCTTGAGTTTGGTTGAGACAAAGTAAAGAGTGTAACACCATACTTCTAGGATTCCATTCATACAATTCCCATGCCTCATCTTATATTTATTCTATGAAAACAATATAGTGGCATAGGGAGTTATGAATTAAAATGCATTTCTCTACAACTAAAATTTTTCTTTCGGAGTCTCGTAAGCCATATGAAAGCATCTATCACGTTATCATACTTAAACACATGAATATAACTCATTTCCATCATCAATTTGGCCTACAACTCGTGGAAATTAAGGAAGCACATAAGACCCATGTTTGCATTTTCGGCCAAAATAGGCCTTATTTCTGGCCAAAATTTAGAAAATCATAACTAAATCTAGAAATATTAAAAATATGCAATCTTGGTCATTCTGAAATACTTGGGATGTCTACTTCATCGTAAAAATTTTTACTAGTGATAACACCCCACACACAGAGTTTTTGACACACGAATTGGTCTGGAGGTCGGACTGGGTCCTGATGCTATCATAATTTACTGATATGAATTTCAAAAATGTCCAATTAATTCCAAAAAAATACAATAGATGCGAATGATACCAATATGGAAAGCTGTGGATGCTAAATAGAGATAAAAAATATCTCCAAATCAGTTCATAAAGCCCAACTCTCAGAAATTGATGGAACAATACTTTTGGTCAGGCAAGATGGCTGATACTGGGTAGAAACTTCAAAAATTCATATCTCCCTCTCTAGACCTCCAAGTGAGGTACTTCTAGTTGGTTCAAGTCACTATGATCATCTAGTTTCTTTGTATAAAATTTCGTGATAATTGGACATCATTTGGGCCTTGTGTGATAGAAAATAATTTCGGACTAAATGAATAGTGCAGCAAACTAGAAACCATAAAATTTGCCAACTTTGAAAATTCATCAAATATTCTGTAGATCTCTGAAAATTATGATCTTTAACTTCCTAGAAATCTCTCAATGAGACCTAATTTCATACCAAATTTCAAGACCAAGACTAACTCATTTGGCTAAAAAGTGACATAGGGTTCCATATTGGTCAAATTTGGCTCTATATAGAGTACCAAAGTTACCAAATAGATTTCCCTTGGTCTTGGCACCTTTTAGGCAAGTCTAAAAGCATATTTAAGACTTGTGTGACTGTCCAAATGGTCCCAAACCTCGTGCATGTCATTTTGGCCATTCAACCCTCACTGATACACATATTCATCAAACCTTAAATTCTCATTCTATAGCCTTACATACTCAAAACATGGGCTAGTGGTCATATATCATAGTCATACATCTAAACATCGCATAATAGTGTATTTACACTTGTTTCAACATTCATAGTACATATACAACCTCATATACATGATGAACCACCATTATGGTTCCAAAATAAACAAAACAAGACACAGGGTTGGCAATCTTTCTTCCTCATCATTGTTGGCTCCCTTCACTGTAATTGCTTGGTCCACTTAGCATGTTTGGTCATTGGAAGGGAGGGGATGAGATTCAAAGAATTCCAATAGCTCATCTCCCATTCAATCATACATAATATGTGCAAAGCAAGCTTTTGAAATGCATGAATGGAAAAATGGAAGTCATGGGCATTTTAAAAGCAACCTTGGCATGTGAATTAATCATACAAGACATTCAAGGATTCACCAAGTATTTGGATTGGCCTCACACTTCTTCTCATGGATTTTGGACTTGCCTCACCCATTCTCGAGCACTTTGGACTCAACCACACTCTTGGGAGTCCACATTGCTTTTGGGAGACCCTTTGCTTTGTCTCAACTAAGCTCATGGGTTCTTGGCTCATCCTCACCCAAGGAAAGAGTTCTTGGCCTTTCTACACTCAAGCAAACTCATACAAACATCATAGATTCATTTAAAACATAACATAGCATCAAGGATCATGACATGTAAAGGCATGCTAGCATACTTTTCATAGCTTGAAAATACACATACATACATTCTAAAACAAGCTAGACACACATCCATGCATGAGAGAATGGGGAGAGAGCTACCTTGTATGTAAACACACACTTTTTCCTTAGTTTCCAAGCCTCCTCTTTCAGCCACACACCCACAATTTGATGGGGATGGTTTCTCTTGGCCTAGATACAATGTATGGGAGCCAATTAGGTTCATGAAACATATTATAAGGCTACACAATTTGCTTAAACCCTAGATTGCTCTACAACTCTTATTATGGTCCATAAAGATACCTAATGAAGCAATACTCCTCAAATGACTTCTAGGCCTCATTCTTTCCTTTCAAATATGATTCTTAACTCCTTTTACGTCTCTTGGAGTCATCACATCATTAAGACAAAAGGCCTAGTACCATGTTGCTTCTTTAGGTCATATTGTGGAACCTAAGACACCAAATCACTTTCCATGAGTTTTAAATTTTTTTCAATGGTTCCCTTCATCTTTATTCATCAAAGATGACTCAAGAATGGCCTTAGAAAAATTTAAAACTCCCCTCACCTACATAAACTAAACTAGGCTGAGACTATGGCATCCTTTGGCCTCTATGGAGATTTCTTTGCTTCCTTGAAGGAGGAAGCTTGTGGGGAGAATTTTAGATGTCTCAAGAACTCATTTAAACTCTTACTTAAACCTAGGAAGCATCATACAAATTCAGAAATTGAAAGGTGCACTTAAAACCCTAGGTTTTGCATCTTGAATCCTAATGCCTATTTTTTTGTTTTCTTTCTATATTATTATTCTTCTCCATCAAATACCTAAGAATCATCCTTGGTTTGGCTAAAAATTTGACTCCCTAGGGCAGAACACATGTGGGACGAAATGGGGAAGAAAGAGGCATCAACATAGCTACCATAGAATGTATTTTTACCTGTTTCCTTGGTTAGTTTAGCTTAAATATTGATTTCTCTAAGCTCCTCTCTTCAAATCCGAACTTTCCCTTGAATTTCTCCCTTGAATCAGATTTATAAACATCATTTTAATCTAAGGAAACAAAGGAGAATGGAAGAGAAGAGATTTGGAAGAGAAAGAGCATGAAAAACTATTAATTTCCATACCTTAAGCCTTTGATTTCTCCTCCTCTTGGCCTTCCTCTTGTGCACCACTCTCCCTAGGGTTTTCCTCTAGTTTTAGGCAGAACTTGGTCGTGCAACATGAGGGGATAAGAAGGGTGCATCATATATATAGGTGGAAATAAGTTACACTTTTCAAAAATTCTAATTTTGCCCTTCGTTCTAGGCATTTTTGTTTCTCCTTCATTTTAGCTCCTTTTTTAGAACCGTCTTCTCCATTATAAAATTTAAGTCCTCAATTAAGAAAAATGGCTTTGGAATCACTCAAATTGGAGCTAAAACCTTTCCGAACGGATTCGTCAAAGTTCGGGCACACCGATATTAGAAAACATCCACCGAAGGGGATTTAACTGTCCCAGGAGTTTCCATGGTTTCCAGGGCCTTTGAGAAGCTCAGAGAACTCAAATTTTATTTAAAAAGCCCTCCTATGTGAATCCCAAAAATTGCCCAAAATTACAAAAATGCCATTATGTTTCGTAAGTTTTTCGTAAGAAATTGTTTCTTCATTCTAGCTCCATTTTTCTTTCTGTCTGAGCCTGAAATTCTCATTTTTAGGAGTCTAGAATGCTTTCCAAATTTTTTGGGACCTTAACTATATCATCTGGGGAGACTTCCTTTTATATACGGTGAGTTTCGTTCGTTAATAGAGAAACTGTACGTTACGTTTCTCACATTTTCTCTTATTTTCAGAAAACTAGATATTACAAAGAGTCTTTCAAAAGCAAAGTGGGCTCGCAAGAGTATAGTTGAGTCCAAAGTGCTTAAAAAATAGGTGAGGTAAGTCCAAAACCTATGGGGAGAAGTGTGAGGCCAATCCAAACACTTGGTGAGCTCTTGAATGATTTGTATGAATTGCTCACATGCCAAGTTTGCTTTTAAAATGTCCATGACTTCTATTTTCTCCATATATGCATTTGTAAAGCTTGCTTTGCATATATTATGTATGATTGAATGAGAGATAAGTTATTGAGATTCTTTAAATCTTATCCCCTCTTCTCCAATAATCTAACATGCTAGGTGGACCAAGTAATTATGGTGAAAGGAGCTAACAACCATGAAGAAGGGAGATTGACAAGTTTGTACCTTGTTTTGTCCATTATGGAACCATAATGATGGTTCATGATGTATATGATATTGTGAATGTACTATGAACCTTGAGACATGTGTGAATATGATATTATATGATGTTTAAATGTATGAATATGATGTATGCCTCCTAGCCTATATTTTAAGCATGAGATGCCAAATTATGCAATGTAAAAGTATGATGGAAATGTGCATAAGTGTGCGTTGAATGGCCAAAATGAGATGTGTGAGGTTTGGGACCATTTGGGCAGCTTACTTAAGTCTCAAATGTCCTTTTAGACTTGCCCAAAAGGTGCCACAACCAAGAAAAAACCATTTGGCACATTTGGTATCCCATATGGAACCAAATTTGACCATAATGGAACCCTATGTCACCTTTTAGCCAAATGAGTTAGTCTTGGTCTGAAATTTGACACGCAATTACGTCTCATTGAGAGATTTTTGGAAAGTTAAAGATCATAATTTTCAAAGGTTTACAGAATATTTGATGATTTTTCAAAGTTGGAAAAATTTATGGTTTAGGTCTGTTATACTATTCATTTGGTCTGAAATTGTTTTCTATCACACGAGGCTCAAATGATGTCCAATTGTCATGAAATTTTATACAAAGAAACTAGACAATTACAGTGACTCATGCCAACTAAAAGCACCTCATTTGGAGGTCTAGAGAGGGAGATATAAATTTTTGAAATTTCTGTCCAGTATTAGTAAATTTGTCCAACTAGAAGTACTCTTCCATTGAATTCTGAGGTTTTGGCTTGATGAACTAATCTGGAGATATCTTTCCTCTCTAACATCCACAGCTTTCTAGATTGGTATCATTTGCATGAATTGGATTTTTGTAGAATTAATTGGACATTTTGAAAGTTTTCTGTAGAATTCTGTATCAGTTCTAGAATTCAATTGGATCTTTGAATAATTTTTGATATCAAACATCTTCTGTGATGAATGTTATGATCTGTAAATATTTTTAGTGTAAAGTAGACATCCATAGCTTTCCAGAATGACCAAGATTACATGATTTTAAATTTTCTCAATTTAGTTATGATTTTCCAAAATTTGCCTAGAAAAGAGGCCAATTCTGGCCGAGAATGAACTTCCTTTTTCCATGTCCCCTTTTGGTTTCCATGAGTTGTGGGCATGATTTTGTGATGCAAATGAGTTGTTTTGATGTAATTAAATATGAAGATACATAATATGAGCTCACATGGTCCACGTGACACCGATTGCAAATTTTTAAGTATAGCGCAATGTGAAGAAATCGATTATTTTCATCCCCTTTTTCATATGCTTTTGTGGAATTGATGATCTAAAGCTTATGAATGGCATGAAATAAGCTAGAAGTTATGGTGTTACATTACATGGCCTAAGAAGGCTATTTTTTCTAGCCAAAACTGACATTTAAAAAATTTAGCATATAATTGGTGTTCCCTTAACACTTGTAACGCCACTCTCAGGTGCTGCTCATGCTTTTCATAACTCTTAGAATAAATCAAAATATCATCAATGAAGATGATAACAAATTGATCTAGAAATGACTTGAATACTCGATTCATCAAGTCCATAAATGCAGCTGGTGCATTGGTTAACCCAAATGACATCACTAAAAATTGATAATGACCATACCGAGTTCTAAAAGTAGTTTTAGGGATGTCTTCACCTTTTATTCATAGCTGATAATAAACCGATCTTAAGTCAATTTTTGAGAAACATTGAGCTCCCTGTAACTAGTCAAACAGATCATCTATACAAGGCAAAAGATATGTATTCTTCACTGTCACTTTGTTTAGCTGTCTGTAATCTACACATAAGCGGAGAGAACCATCCTTCTTCTTAATAAAAGTATAGGAGCGCCCCAAGGGGACGTACTAGGACGAATAAAAACCTTATCTAACAAGTCCTACAATTGATTCTTTAATTCGCTAAGCTCTAGGGGCGCCATTCTATAAGGAAGAATAGATATAGGCTAAGTACCTGGTAGAACATCAATACAAAACTCAATTTCCCTTTCAGGAGGTAAACCAAGTAATTCATCGGGGAAAATATCAGGGAATTCCTTTACCACTGAAACCTATTCCAATGTTGGGGCCTGTACTTCCATATCTTGAACCACCGCTAAATATCCTTAACACCCCCTTTTCAAGAGCCTTTGAGCTTCTATAATAGATATTAAATTGTTTGGTACTTCACTTTGATCACCTTGAATAACAAGGGGAGGTTTACCAAGAAAGTTACATCTTACTAACTTAAGATGACAATCCATAACTGCATAGCAAGATGCTAACCAATCCATTCCGAGTGTCACATCAAACTCTGCTATTGCAAGTACTATCAAATTAGCTAAAGTCTCATAATTGGTCAGTGTAATCACACAAGCCTTATACACCTATTCAACCATTACAAATTCCCTCACTAGGGTCAAAACAAGTAGCGGGCACTCTAATTTTTTAGAGTCCTTACCAATCTTCTTTGCAAAATAGGGAGATATATAGGAATATGTAGAGCCAGGATCAAATAATGAGTAAGCAGCATACAAATAGACTGTAAGTGTACCTGTTACCATGGCATTGGATGCTTGCCCATCCTATCTATTTAGTGCAAAAACTTGAGCCTAACCCCATCCTGCAGTCGCTTGACCTCTGCTCACTGCTGCCCCACTGCTGCTGCCTTGACCACTCTAAACTGTAACTCCATCAGTAGATGGAGTCCATGTTGAGAATTGCCTAGTTAGTCGAACTGATCCCTGATTAGAATCAAGGTAACACTGAGGACAATCTGTCACCAAATGTCCAACTTGCCCATAACAAAAACATGCTCTCGTCTCTCTATGGTAAGCACCTGAATGTATCTTCCCACAAATGGAACATGGACCTCTAGATTGACGTAATAGAGTATAAACTGGGGTAGACATTATGCTAACCCCTCGAAATCATGCTTTGTGCCTGTCAATACTAGTAGAAAATGAAGTTGGAGATCCCGTAAAAGCTTGAGTAGGTCTCTAATGACTTTGAGGTCTAAGACCATGAGAAGATCCAACTATAAAGAAACTACCTCCCTATCTCCCTTCACTATCATGCCTCCTCTTTCTTTGAGAAGTGTCTTCCTCCTTATCTCTCATCTCTATCATATGTACATAATCCACCATGGCTAAATATGAGGGAAAGAGGATAATCTATTGAGCAATCACCCTATACAACATACGAGGCAGCCCATTCACAAATCGCTTGATCCTGTCCTTCTCAGTAGGGACTAAATGTGGGGCATAGCAAGACAACTGTGTGAAACAGATATCATAATAAAAAACACTCATGCCTAGAATCAATTTCAAACCCTTAAATTCTCTAGCCCTAGCATCCCAGACACTCTGTGGCAAAAAGTGATCCATAAAGAGTCCCCTAAATTCTTCCCATAGCATTGGGGGGGATCTAACTGGCCTCTCCCCTAACAAAGTCTGATACCATATGTAAGCTACATCTTGTGACTGAGACACAGCAAACTCAGCAGATTTCGCACTTGAGCAACTCAAAACTTTGCATATCTTCTTAATACCATTAATAAATTTCTAGGGATCCTCTTGACTTTCTATTTTGGAATAAGTGGGAGGCTTCAATTTTAAAAATTGGGAAAGGGTTACTAGAACCTCACTCTCCTCTCTCATCACCTAATGCCCTACCGATCTTGGCTGAACTGGTGGTGGCTCTTCCTTCAAAGGCTGCAGAGGCTCTACCCTATCCGCACGTGAAGCCTACCAAGGGGGTCGAATAGTCCTTTGACCCTTAACCCAACCTTGACCATGGCCTCTGATAGGTGGGGTAGTTTGTTGGGCTAATGCATTTGTAGAAGCCTTATCTACAATAGCTAATCTATTAACTGAACGAATTCTGGAAGGCATATCCACACTACAACAAAATAACAATTGTTTACATCATTCTCCAGATTGTAAATAGGATGAACCATCATCACATTCAACAAGACGACATACTTGAAGGAATAAATCGGGCCACCCTATAAGGTTTTCAGTGACACCTCAAGTATAGTTACACTTGGGTTCATTACCATAATCGAGATCCCACCGAAAACACTTGCTCCACAGGACCACAGAAAGACCTAAGCTCTGATACCAACTGTCACACCCCTCAAATGTAAGTGTGATGACATAGAAGACAAACAATTCCTCTTACATAAATCTACCTGAATTGACATCTTACTTAAAATTTAGAGAACATCTATAGGTCTTAACTTCATATAATAAAACCATGTATAACATTTTTAGATCATCTTTAAATAAAACACATAAATTTTTAGATGACTTTTGTAGAAATTTTAGCAAAGTCTCCTCTGTAATTTAGACCTCCCGATATTTCTACAAACTAGCCAACTATAACAATACATCTAATAGAAATTTCTGATGTAATCCAGACCAACCAGTAAGTTTCTAGGGATTGGGGATACCCTATCCATGGTTCAGTGGAGCTAAACTCAATATTTTTTAGAGTAAAATAAATTACATTCATATGAACAAAATGCACCCACATTAGCAACTGCGAGCTCACCAAAAGAAATGAACAAAATATCAACTATTAGTAAGCTGCTGAGGGTGGACTAGGGTTTGCACCACTATCTGAAAAATAATTTAAAAAAAAAGGGTGAGTTTGACATTCAATGAATAAGTAATGCCAACCTTTAATAGTAGGGACAAGGCATGCCACCCTTCTTTTTTTTTTTGTAAAAAAAAATAACACATGAAACATGCCTTATACAAATCATTTCTTAAAATACACCAAGAGCATCTAAACAGAACTAATTGAAATAGATGCAGAGCACACAGCTCGCGAAGAAAATAACCACAGATGTAAAGCATTCTGCTTGCAAAAACAAAACAAATCCACATGTAGTGGCCACTCACACGAGGCTAGCAGCACCATTGCTAGCTGGGGTACAGATCATGGTGCACCATGGCTAATAACTACTGCTATTAGCTACAAGGTTCTGAGAAGATATCCTCTTAAAATAGTACATTTTCCCAAAATAGCATTTCAGACAGAGCACCTTCCACATAAGTTCAATATCAAAGTTCCCAGATATCTCAAACAGACTTAAATTGTAAAGTTTCATGTTCAAATTAATTTTTTTTAGTAAACATACATATGAAAAAGCTTTTGAATATGTAACTCCATAAATAGATTATCAAAATTTACAACACCGCAAGAAAACTTACTAACAAAATAATGAATACTAGTTTCTCATGGTCTGCATTACTTACTTACCTTCCAAGATAATATAGAAATTCTCTGCTCACTCCTCAGCTATGACTCAATCTCTAAATACCCTATAATACCTACTCACCAGATTTTAGAGTTTGAATAACTACAATTTGTCTCATAAATAACTTATCTTGTTTTAAAAACAAAATTCATATCTCACGAGGTAGAAGCATGGTTTAAAATGAGCAAGAATAAAATACGCACTTCATATGGCTAAAGATTTCCTTTTCCCTACAAATAAGAGAATAGTTATGGTTATCGCTCATAACATCATTAGCTTGGTCTATTTGAGCGAAATTCTAAAAAGGAAAGAAAGAAAAAAGAAAATTTAAAACTATGATATTATTATTTTTATTTCTAAATCCCATTAGCATTTATTCTTTGCTCCTCTAGCATCCTATATATATGTATATAATTTCAAGTAACTAACTCCACCATCCTCTCCTCAATTTCATGCCCTTTGTAACCCACACAATATACACAATATATGTAACACCTTCATTTTAGCTCATCTCATGCCTTTGAATACCATAATTATCATAAAACATACACATAATTCTCATAGAGGAGGCATGAAGATTTGGACTTTTATTTGTAAGTCATCCTATCCAAAACTAGTTTGGTGTCACGTGGACCGTGTGAGCTCATTCCACATCCTCATATTTAATTGCACAATTACAACTCATTTCAATCACAAAAACTAGCTCACAACTCATGGAAACCGAAGGGAGACATGGGACATGCATATTTCTCCTCGGCCAGACTTGGTCCCATTTCTGGGCAAACTTGGAAAATTCATAAGTAAATCTAAAAAAATAGAAAACATGAATTCTTGGTTATTCTGGAAATCTTAGACTGTATACTTCATGGAAAAAATATATACAAGTCATAAAATCTCACAAATAACGCGTTTGACACGCGAAATCAACTGCAGGTCGGAGGGGTTCCTGATACTGTCACAGTTTACTGATATGAATTTCAAAAATGTCTAACTAATTCCAAAAAAATAAAATGCTTGCAAATGATACCAATATGGAAATATGTGGATGTTAACTAGAGAGAAAAAATATCTCCAGATCAGTTCATCAAGCCAAACTCCCGGAAATCGATGGAACAGTACCTCGGGTCTGGCAAGATGTCTGATACTGGGCAGAACCTTCGAAAATTCATATCTTTCTCTCTAGACCTCCAAATGAGGTGCTTCTAGTTTCTACAAGTCACTGTGACTGTCTAGTTTCTATCTATAAAATTTCGTAGCCATTGGACTACGTTTGCCCCTTGGATGACACAATTCCATAACTCACCAAATGAACAGTGTTTCTGAAAATCTGAAATTCTGATACCAACTTTGAAAAATCATAGAAAATTCTACAGACCTCCAAATGACTTGATCTTTAGCTTCCCAAAAAGCTCTTAATGAGACCTTCATACCAAGTTTCAGGGCAAGACTAACTCATTTGGCCAAAAAATGGTATAGGGTTCCATTATGGTCAATTTTGGCTCCATATTGGGTACCAAAATTGCCAAATGGATTTCCCTTGGTCTTGGCACCTTTTGGGCAAGTCTAAAAGTACATTTAAGACTTGTGTGAGCTGCCCAAATGGTCCCAAACCTCATGCATCTCATTTTGGCCATTCAACCCACATTTATGCACACTTCCATCATACTTTCATATTGCATAATTTGGCATCTCATGCTCAAAATGTAGGCTAGAAGTCATACATCATATTCATACATTTAAACATCATATAATATTATATTTACATGTGTCTCAAGAGTCATGGTACTTTTACAACAAATATACATCAAGAAACACAATTATGGTTCTAAAATGGCTAAAGCTAGACATAGACTTGTCATTCTTCCTTCTTCATTGATGTTGGCTCCCTTCACCATAGTTACTTGGTCCACCTAGCATGTTAGATCATTGGAGAGGAGGGAATGAGATTCAAAGAATCCCAATAGCTCATCTCCCATTCCATCACACATAATATATGCAAGCAAGTTTCATATATGCATGCATGGAGAAAGTAGAAATCATAGGCATTTTAAAGCAACTTTGGCATGTGAATCAATCATGTAAGACATTCAAGAGCTCACTAAGTGTTTGGATTGGCCTCACACTTCTCCTCATGGATTTTGGACTTGCCTCACCCATTCTTTAAGCACTTTGGACTCAACCATACTCTTGGGAGCCCACTTTGCTTTTGGGATACTCTTTACTTTGTCTCAACCAAGTTTAAGGGTTCTTGGCTCATCCTCACCAAAAGGAAGAGTTCTTGGCCTTTCCACACTCAAGCAAATTCACACAAACATCATGTAATCATTTGAAAACATAACATAGCATCAAGCATAATGGCATATAAAGGCATGCTAGCATACTTTTCTTAGCTTGAAAATACACATACACACATTCTAAAACAAGCTAAACACACATCCATGCATGAGAGAAGGTGGAGAGAGCTACCTTGCATAATTTCACACACTTTTTCCTTAGTTTTCAAGCCTCCTCTTTTAGCCACACACCCACAAGTTGGTGTAAATAGTGTCTCTTGGCCTAGACACAAATTATGGGAGCCAATTAAGTTCATGAAACAATGTCTAGGGCCATGCAACTTGCTTAAACCCTAGATTACTCTATAAGCTCCATTATGGTCCATAATTATACCTAATGAAGCAACACCCATCAAATGACTTCTAGGCCTCATTCTTTCTTTTCAATTATGATTCTTGACTCCTTTTAAACCTCTTGGAGTCATCACATCATTAAAACAAAGGGCCTAGCATCATGTTGCTTCTTTAGGTCCTAATATGGAACCTATGGCACCAATTCACTTTCTTTGAGTTCTAAATTTTTTCTAAGGCCTCTATTCATCTTCACTCATCACATATGACTCAAGAATAGCCTTAGAAAAATCTAAAACTCTCCTTAGCTATAGGAACTTGCCTAGGTCGAGACTATGGGGGCAAGAAGAGTTCATGGCCTTCTTGATTTTTCCTTGATGGGAGACACACTTGGGAGACTTCCTAGAGGTCTTAGGAGCTCAATCAAATACTCACACATGCAAGGAAACTCATATATCAAATCAGTTTTTGCAAAGTGTTCAAGAGCTCTACACTTTTCTACTTAGAGTTGATTAATTTTTCTTGCAATTTCTTTGCTTTCTTGGATGGGAGGTGCATGTGGGAAGCTCTCTAGGGGTCTTAGGAGCATGTTTAAACATTCAATTAAGTCTAAGAACATTCATATAAAATCAGATTTCTAAGGGAGCATTTGGATCCCTAATGGTTCCATCTTGTTTCCTAATGCCCCTTTCTTGATTCTATTGGTTCATTCTTAATCCTTGCACTCCAAAACCTCTAATCCTTCCATAAATTGGGCAGAAAACAGCCCCTAAAAATTGGGCTCATGGTGCCCAAATTCGTGCAAGAGGGAGGGGGAGGAAGGAACTACCAAAGAATGGAAGTTTTACCTTGTTTTCTTGCTTTCCTTTGCTTGCTCTTCCACTTGGTTGGCTTGCTCCCTCAATTTTCGAAATTTCCCTCTCTGTTCTGCCCCCAAAATAGCACCAAACTCTCCATTAAAACCATAGAAAGAAAGCTTGAGAGGAGGGGAGCAAGTTTCAAGAAGGAAGGATATGGAATTCCTTAAAGTTTCTTACCTTTTTCTTGAATTTCTTCCTCCAAACTCCTCCTTCTCTTGTGCGCCTAAGAAGCTGGAGTTTCTCTCTGAAAATGGGCAGAAGCAAGTCGGTTTAATGAAGGAGAGGAAGAGCGTGACTTATAAAAAGAATTTGGAAGCTTCCTTTAACACTTAAATTCCAATTTTGCCCTTTCATACTTTGCATTTTTGTTTCTCCTTCGTTTTAGCTCCTTTTTTAGAACCATCTTTTTCATCATAACAAATAGGTTCCCAATTTAATAAAATGCTTTTGGAATCACTCAAATCGAAGTTAAAACCTTTCCGAACGAATCGATCAAAGTTCAGGTCAACCGACGTCGAAAAGAGTACACTGGAGGGGCTTTACTGGTCCCGGGGCTTCCCATGGTTTTTGGGGCCTCTGAGAACCCTGGGCAACTCAAAATTTCCACTTAAAAAGCCCTCCTAGGTGCTTCTCCAAAATTACACTTATTTACGAAAATGCCACTGGCCTTTCGGCAATTTGTTCGAATCACTCTGACCCCGGTTTCTGGCCAACTCAAAGCTCGAATCCTCATTTTCTATTATTTAGAATTTTATCATAATTTTATTTGGCCCCAATTCCTTCTATTTTGGGGACTTCCTTTTATATTTGACCCATTTCAGAAGTTTACAGAGAAACCGAACATTGCGTTTCTCACGTTTACGGAGGGAGTGGATGTTACAATATACATATACAGAGAGAGATATATATATGTATATATGTATATGGCAGCTAGGCATTTTTGGATTCCACATTCAAAGACCGAAATTCACTCAAGGGAGCAAAGAAAATGAAGCCATGTTGATCTTGTGCCTTTACCTCCTTAAATCCACTAAAGCGCTAGAATCAAAAACCAAAAAATAAAGAAGACTCATACCATACAGGGGCTGTCCAACCTAGTAGCAAAACATGCTAGAGGGGAGTTTATTCTACACAAATGAATGTTGGCAAGTAAGAAGCACAATGGAACTTAGTTTTATACTAGAAAATTCATGTAGAAAATGGGAACAACAACTTTAAGGGAGGATCGAAGCACATGCTAACATAATGGAAACCAAGATTGCTCTAACCAAAAATCATTCTCTTACACGAAATTTCAGTCTGCACAACACCTCCACCAGCTCGTTTTACACAGGAGAAGCACACAGCAAAATTAAGAAGCAGGGGAAAAGGGTGCTACTAAAATGTAACCAAAAGAAGCAACGCACACAGTAAAAACTCTAGGCCTGTGAAATGGACTTATATGGCATTAATCTACCAGTAACGAAGCAGCGAAACTCGACATGTAATAGGAAGAAGGCAAGCAGCAAAAATTAAACCAAAGGAGAGCAAGGTGACAATGAACAAAAGAGAGAAGATGTAACTCTTTCTGATGCAGTTTCTCCTACTCCCTTTGATAGAAAAGATGGAGGTAGGTGAGGGTTCTGTGCTGCAAAAATTGGGGGTGCAAAATGACTTAAAACCCTGACTTAAATTAGACAGAAGAGGAGTATATATGGGATAACATAAAATTACTGAAGAAAGAAAAGAATAGGTACTTTGGCAAGCTTCAGGATTCGAACGCAGGTCATGGAAAAAGTAAGATTCCCTTGCTTGCCACCAGCCCAAAGACATCTACAACAATTTCTATCCCTTAATATATATATATATATACTTACATGCACGTTTGGGTCTTTACATGAAGTATTCATGGCATAACTTAAACTCTAAGTGAAGCTAACTTACATTTTCTTGACTTCTAAGTTAATTTCTTTGCATATTCTTATTCTTCACTCTTCTAAACCCTTGATTGCATCAAGTTTTTATCAAATACACACTCTTTTCCCTTTCCCTCTCTCTAGGCCAAAATTACAAGGTGCTAGGGTTCAAAGAATAACAAATTTTCTTAGCTTGAATCATACCTTGTTTTAAAGCTCTCTTGATGGAAATTTGTTTAGTATAATTGGTTTTCTCAAATGAGCTCTTTCACTTAAGGATACAGCCGCAAACTTCTTTTTAAGAAACCAAACCCATCATGAGAGAGAACATGAGCAGTGGAGAAAGTTTTATAACTATAGCATAGTAAATTTTGGCATATTTCTTTATCTTGCTTAACTTGCTTTCCCTTCTCTCTCCTCCCTCTTTCACGCTACAATGGAAGCTAAAATTTACTACCAAAAGTCAGTCCTAAAGTGAATAATATATATATAACTTGATTATACTTGTTTAAATGACTATTTTGTCCTTACATTTTATTTCCTTCACTTGAGCTCATTTTTTAGTCTTTTTAGAAATCAATTACTCCATATCAAATTTTGCACTCTATTTTTCATTAAAAATATCTATTTAGGGTTTACGTGACATAAAATAGTCTCAAACGGTCTAGAAAAAAAATCTCATCATCAGAACTCCTAAGATGTGTACCATCAAGGATTTAACCAAACTAGACTCATCTGGCTAATCTACTAATCCTATTTCATAATATTATAATGAAGAATATATATTTCTCAAGTCAATTCTTATGTTTTTTAAATCCTTATTTTTTCTTGTTTTACAGTTAAACTTACTCTTTTCTCCTTACAATCATTTTTATCTATTCTAGCTTTTTAATATTGCTTTTCTAGACCACTCTGCTCTATATATCATTTAACTTTTTCTTTTACTCAAAAATTAAAAATTCAAGATCCACAATGGTTTAAAATAACTTAATTGACACTTTTGCCATTGGTTACCTTGTTTTGCGTACAATTAAGGTTTTAACCAATTTTATCAACTCTGGTTGATTTGATAACTTAATTAGTCATATAATGATGGAAAATATCTTAATATCTTAATATACTATTAAATATTTAAATTATTAATTTTTTCCTATTGCACTATGATAACTTTTTTTGGTCATTTCTTAATTAGATTTTAATCATTTGTAAGTCTCTTTTCTTATCTAATTAAGCTTTTTACTTCCTCTCATCATTTCTCATATCCTTCTAGCCTAATATTAAAATGCTAGATATTATAGGTTTTGTTCTAAATTAGGAACATTTTCACAATGCCATAGATAGCTCTCTTTGGAAGAAGGAAGTGAGGTTAGTGATAAGAAGATGAAAGAATCTAGGAAAGGAAAGAGGACTTCCTAAGTGTTTAATAAGAACCCGTTAAGGATTGAGGTAGATAGCTTGCCAAGAATGAGCTACAAGTGCATCTCCTTTAAATTTTAAATTATGTTAAAGAATGATTTACTCTAATTATGAAGCTTTTATGAGTTCAATCTAGTAAAATACATGCCTTGCATGTGAGATGGTTCAATATAATTATCATGTATGGTGAGATAAATCTAGTTAGATGCATGCCTTACATGAAAAGAGGAGGTAGGAAGAAGCCAAGAATCCCTCCCCCTTGGCCAATAGATATCTCATCTTAGCAAGGTTAAGAGGCACTTTATGTGTGAGATATATTCAATGATTGTAGGCTAGATAAGATGCACTTTATCTACTAGTTTGCAATTCATATGTGAGACACACTTGATAAGTGTGAGGTGGATTTATAGTAAAGTTTTATGGTTTTCATAGCATGTTTTCTAAATAAACATTTAGATATGCTATGAAAGAGATTTCTTATTTTGAAAAACTAGAAGTACTCATGCTTTGACATGAATGTTTATGAAAAGCTTGCTAACAATTGAGATTGATCACTTTATAATCATTATATTGTTTTATAACATCTAAGTGATAAGAATGAAGCTTCATAAGGGGGTGTGGAATGATATTTTAATGTAAATAGTTATGGTATAGCCATTTAAATATGTTTAGTTTGGTGTATTGTGCATATTGGGAATGTAAATGTAATAAAATGACCCCTTTTGATATGTTTTGAAATGGTCAGTATGTTCATTTTGGTTGTGGATCATTTTATATTTATATAAGTCATGATCTAGTAGCTAAGATTTTTATAGTTGATACTTAAAATGAATATGGTCATGTGGGAAGAATTTCATGTGATAATTATATGGTTTAAGTATGTGTATAAATTATGTAAAGTTTATGAAAAGGTTGCGTTGTTGGTGAAAGGACAATTTTGGAATATGTGTAATTGGTTAGGTAATTTAGGTAACAAATGAACCTCCATTTGCCTTGAAATTTGTATAGCATTTAGAAGAGATATGTAGCATATGCTCTAAACAATTTCATCACGATCAGATAACGATAACTAGATTAACTATGGTTCAATTAGTGTATGTTTGTACTAGTTGCTAGAAGAGGGCAGTTTTGAGAATTTGATAAGTTGGAGAATAAAACTGTAGAATTTTTGTATGAAAGTTGGGTGACACTTAGTTAATACCATTAGGATGGGATTTGGAGAGTTTTATAATTTTTTAACCTGATTTGCTAGCTTAATTATGCCTCAAATAGTGTACAAACATACTTGGAACTGAAAATAGGGCAACTTAGGAAATCTAGTCAGTTGAGGGGCCAAACGAGTTTTTTTCTAATGTCAAATTTGGCCACAATGTACTTGACATATGCCTCTTTAGATCTAAAGAATTTTATAATTCTAGGTGATATACAAATAGCCTTAGTGAAAGCCAAAATAATAGACAATAGTTTTAGGTCCAACTAGAACAATTTTCAAGATCAGGTTAGTTGAGCAATCAAAAAAGTAATTTTGTACTTCAAATTCCTTTACATAGAAGTTAAGATACTAGTAATAAAGTATGGAGTGTCACATAATTTTCCAAGAAGGTTTGTTCACCCTATGAGTACTAAAACCATGAGCAACTAGAATAGGGACTAAAATAGAATAGCAGTGAAAATCTAGATAGTTAAGATACCAACATAGAAGTTTGGAGTTGAAATTTGGATATAAGAAAGTTAACATATGAAACTTAAATATTGCTAACTTTGGTACAAATTGAGCACAAGGAAATAAGAATTTATTTCTAAGGAAAATGTAACCAAAATTAGGAGTTTTGAGTTATTTGAAACTAATTTGAACTACTTCAAACTATTTTGAGTTCTTGAAATTGAAATTTTGAGTTAAATAAAAACTTAAGAAAGAACTTTTGAGTTAACTAAAAACCCAAAGGCAATCAAGTGAAAACCTTAGGTAGTCAACTTGAACATAGTATTAATCAAGAAAAGCTAAGAACCATGTAGCTTAAAAAGAGAAAAAAAAGAGATCTAGGTATTACCTGTTCAATTAGATTTTGGGAATACATTCAATTAAAGCAAGAGCCTTTTCCAAGTAGAAAGGGTCCTCAACTACCAGGTGACAACCAAAGTTAGAGTTACTAAGCAAGAATTGTGTTTTTTCTTGATTCAGTGTATGATGCTGTGTGGCTAAATAAGGGGAGTATAATTTTAACAATGATGTGCATAGTGAATTGGGGCTAAAAAATTTGAGGTGAGTTTCGAATTTTCAAAGATTGGGAGGGCATGCTATAACTGAAAGAAAAACAAGAAAAGCTAAGAACCATGTAGCTTAAAAAGAAAAAAAAAAGAGATCTAGGTATTACCTGTTCAATTAGATTTTGGGAATACATTCAATTAAAGCGAGAGCCTTTTCCAAGTAGAAAGGGTCCTCAACTACCAGGTGACAACCAAAGTTAGAGTTACTAAGCAAGAATTGTGTTTTTGCTTGATTCAGTGTATAATGCTGTGTGGCTAAATAAGGGGAGTATAATTTTAACAATGATGTGCATAGTGAATTGGGGCTAAAAAATTTGAGGTGGGTTTCGAATTTTCAAAGATTGGGAGGGCATGCTATAACTGAAAGAAAAAAGATCATGGTAAATATTTACAATTATGATTAATTTATAATAACAATAATAATAATAAATAAACAAAAAGCATATGCACCCCGAGTGGACAAATTTTTGGTTGGGCGAAGTTCAAGTTAAGCTTACCCCTAATAATAAAACATATACTTAAACTCACATAATTTACATAAATTTAAACAATTTGAGCCAAAGGATAACCCCAATTAAAATTTTAAATTGAGATTTTTGAGTTTAAAGATGTAAATTAATGATATGTGTGTCTCTATTTAAACTTGGCTGAATAGGAAAATTTTTGAAGTTAATATAAAAAATTGTCCAAACTCAAATTTCAGGTTTAATTATCAAATATAGACCTTAATATTTTATGTCATGCTTGGATATTCCAATTAATTACGTCCTAAATGCTCATCCTTAACTTCTCACCACCAAGAGTCTTATGGGACATAAAAAATGTCTTACTTTTGTTGCCGCCAAAATTCAAACTTTAGGGGGGACTTTTCATAATTACCATTGAAAATTATACGTTTTGGGACAAATTCACAGTCACTGGCAAAAGTATAATTTTTTGCTGTGATTATGTTGCACCCCAATATTTTGAGTCTCACTGAACCTCATTGTGCTATGTAGAAGTAGAAATGGCATGAGATATGAGATAACCACGTTAAAGAGATAAGTAAGTGAACAAATAGTTCAGACTTACACCTATGCTGGTTATTAGCCTCACTTGCATATAACTAATTTATAGGTTGAATTTTGAGTTAAAAAGAAAAGAAAAGAAAAGAAAAGCTACACTAGATTTATATATTTCTACTATGACACTGCTATTTTATTTCTTGAAATTAAATTTTAAACTTACATATAGATTTATTAATAAGAAGTAGAGACGACTAGCTCAACCTATTATTTGAAACAAATACACCAGAAACATATTACACTAATTAATTAACCCTAATACACTCACAGAAGAGAAATTAAACCAAATCATAGTAACTGAAGGTTGAGACTTTGACCAACTAATAGAAATGCTCCCTTTTCAATGAATTAATCACGCTGTCGGAATTGCGGATCTGGTGGGGGGTTCCTGTCCTTTGGAGGGTTTCGGGAGGGTGACCCATTATGTTGCGTTCCAGCACCCCCTGAGCCGATCTCCGCATTTCTTGAGGTATTACCGTCCTTTGGAGGGTCTTGGCAGGGAGGCCCATTACGCTGCCATCCAGTCTGTCCATTGTTTATACCAATGAAACTCATTATGATTATGAGATATGGGATTGATGAAGCAACTAGCTACTGCTGTTAGATTGTATTGTGTGATGATGATCTCTGGCCACCTTTATTTATATAGATCCAAGACCTGGTGCTTCAATTAATCTTCATTTCCATACCCAATGGTTTTGCTTTTACAGGTAGTGCGATGATAGTTTCCAAGAAAATATATTCAAAATGGAAAATAAATGAGTTTTGATTCCTGAATTAATTTATAATTAATAAACATTTCATACAGCTTCTTCTTTGGGGTAAACTAGCTATGACATGTGATACATGCTACGTGCTCAGATTTTTCGTAGAAGATAACTGTGAAATTAATGCACCTAAGAATGTCTTGCTTGGGACTAGCCAGCTTTTCGGTGTTTACACTTGAGAATTGCACTATACAGTTAGCAATCATGGATAAGGCTATGGTTGAGATCTTTTAACTTATTATTCCTCGTACGAGTTAAGTTACTTTCAAATTTGTTGAAATTGAAACTACTAATTATATTATTATTATTTTTATTAGCTGCAATTACTTCTATGATTTTCAAGATGACATGTTTAATTGTAATTCTCTCTTTTCACAGCTTGTTGATCTTATTTCATATGGATTTCAGTAAACCAGATTAAGAAAACATTGCTTTAATTTCCCCTCAATTTCGCATTACAGTTGTTAACCAAAGTTATAACACCATATTTTCCCATAAGCTCATGGCCGAAAAGCATATTTATCAAAATTAGAAAAGATAAATTACCAAATTAAATATTGTGTATTGAGAGGATTTTTATTGGGAAATTTCGTCAAGTATTACAGGAAAGAAAAAGTAGTAGTTCTATTCCATTTCCTTTGCAGCTAGGTAGCCATCAGCAAGTAACCTGTCAGCTAAAATCGCGTCTTACTTGGCGTTTGAAGTATTTCAATGTCTAGCAGGTCTCCATCATATTGCCATTAGTCTCTCTAAAAGGACTAGGAAATTCTCACTTGTTTTGACATCGTCTTCCTGTCTGCAAAATATTGTTATTTCTGTCAAACAGGAGTAGGGAAATTACGTACCACCGAAACTGTGGTTGTGTGTACACTTAAAATTGCACTAATTGTTCTACGGCTTATATAGGAAATACAGCAGGGCTAGCATGCATGAATAAAGACTATGACTAGGTGCTTTTAAGTTCCTTGTACATTAAGTTAATTTTCTTCCCGCATCTACTTCTATGGTTTTGAAGACGACATGTTCATTCGTTTATTCTATGATATCCTTGCTTCACCCGTTCGTGGATTTTATTTCATATGGCCTTCAGAAATTTAACCGTAAGAGACTAAGAAAATATTGTTTCAATATAATTTCCCCTCAATTAGACATTACAACATATAGTCGAAGTTTGAGTTTAGAATGAACTAAAAAAAGAAAACCACATTAATAGTGGAAAAGAATTGCACTGTTTTATTGGTTAATTAAGATGTACAGCACAGTAATGCGTGATGATGTATCTATAAGAGTAATTTGGAATTTTTTTTTCGTTACAAATGAAGCATAAAACTTTGAAAATTGAAAGAGGAAAAAAGTAAAGTAGGATCAAATCCAGATACATCACGTTCTTCTAACATTTATGTTTAAGAGAGGTGTCATTTGAGCAGAGTTTTTGAGCTGAAGGTTTAAATCTTCTAATTTGTTAACTTAATTACAAATTTATGAAAATTTTTTGAACATTTTCCCATCATTTACGTACATATAAGGTTTTAAAGATAAATAGGTTTGAAGCTAGTTTTCAATGTTTGTAACAAGTCACATTTTATAATTTTTCCAACTTAAACATACTTGACGTCGGGAGACTCATGTATCTGCCAATTTTGTAAATGGAAATTTTGCATACACAGAGAAGTAGCCCTCCCACGCACGATTTGGGAAAAAATTAACCCAATATTATAGGGGCTGTAAGTTCTTAGCTGATGAAGACCAAAACCCCCAGAAGAAAGGCTCGTATATGTGAACTTGAAATGTTGCAAGAGATGGGAAAAAGAGTGGGACACAAATTGAAAGTAAAAGTGGCCCTCTTGTCGAAAAGTTAAGAAAAAAAAAAAAGTGGTCATGTCTTTTTCCAAGCCTGTGAAAATCAAAGGAGAATTTTATAGAGACCCAAAAAAAGAAAAGATGTGAAATTTTCAGATTGAGTCAATGTATATCTCTCTCTCTCTTTTGTTATTAGATTCCGAATTCTATCAAGAGGTGTTGTAGATGATATATCATGCAACCATGTTATAATATTGCCCTTGATCATGACTTGTGTTAACTTTGACAACTCAACAAAGCTTGGGCATATATGGACAAAACTAATTTTATATATTACTAAATTCAGCCCTACAATTCTATTACATTTGCAAAAGGAGTTCATGTAATTAATATGTTTTAATTATTTCTTTTTAAGATTAAAAAAAATTAATTGTGCTCAATTTATTTAGTTATGTATTTGTTACAAGAGAAACACAAGGCCATGACGGTAGAGATTAGAAAAATGGTAGGATAGGAACCAAATTCACATGCGTCGAAATGTATTTAATTTCTAAATTTATATTTAGTTTGTTTCTATTTCTTTATCATCTAATTAAGTTTTTTAAATTTTTTATTTACCCCTTTGTGCTCTTCGTTTTTATTTTAATTTATATTTTTATCTTGTTGTTAACTTTTTATTACTTTTTTAACTAAATTAATAATTATATTCATTTTTAGCTATAAACATTTTTATCTAATTTGGTAGATTGAATTTTGTATTTGCTTTTTCTATATTTGAATTTCCAAACAGTCCCCCCTTTTCCTGAAAGTTTATAAAGGAAAACTCTTGTATCTCCCTCCCTCATACAACACATTCTAGTTGGGCTAAGCTTCCTTTCTTTCTATTTTGCCATACTTTCAATGCTAACATTTGATGCACTAGGTAGGGCCCTCGTGTCTTGAAATCCAAATCTATTAGTTGCTTGAGGTTTATGGCTTAAAGAAGGAGAAATTGCTCCGCAATTATAATAATGACTAGAACACTAGAGTCCAAAGCGAGATATATGTTGAAAACCATTGCCAAGCCATCTCCTCTCTACAAGACCAAGTAAATTTGTGATCCTAACTAGAATTGGACCTGTAACCAACGCCATTGCTCCAGCCCATATAGGTAACATCGTTGGCTATACAATAATAGGTAACACTACCAATTCATTGATGGATAACACTTTTAACTTTATTAAGGTGGATATTCTAGTCAACCTCAATTTGACAATGCTAAAATTCTACAAATGTTGTACCAATAATTGGAATACATGATAGGGATGCAAGAAAACTTATAACTACAAAAGAGGAACCTTGTAACCATAAGGCTATGTGAGCTTGGAAAAGGAAAGCAATTGATGATGGAAGGGCTACCTAAGAGGAAGAAGGATGTTCTCATGCAAACTAAGTTTGAGCTGGTAGAGAAGAGGAACAAGTATATAATGCCTCTCTTGAAAAGACTACATATCTTTGGAAGAAGATGACATTGACCATAATCCTAAGAGAGGGAAGACAACCTAATGTTAACTCCTATTTATTCAACTTATTTTACACACTTTTGCTAGGAAATAGATAATTAGTTGACAAATTTTAAAAGTATAATAACTAACTCTAGGAAAAATGTGCATAGGTGTTGTATATAGCTTTGTACTTAAGTTTTGATATTGTAGATGACAAGTTTTTTCTTAATTTTGTTTCAAACAAGAATTGATCATACTGTGACTACTTTTATAGGTGTAAATACATTAAATTTAAGCTAGAGTCATCTTAGAGCTAAAGCATTAGAAACTTAGAGTTAGGATGCAAAAAAATGCTGATTTAAAGCCAGAAAAAAGGGACTGGCTTTGTGACTTTAAAAGTTAGCTTCGGATGCTACAACAAAGATTTTCCCTTGTGCAATAGAATGGTTTGGTGCCATGATGCTAGTTGTGAAAGGTCAAACAACGCATTTTGGCATCATATTTTGAATTTTCAAAGTAGTTTTAACATTTTTTAGGTGGAGTAAACATTCTGGACATTTTTGGGTCTAAATGAGCATCTTGGTAAAACAAAGAGAAAGGGAGAGCTTTAGATTGAAGAGAATACAAGATTCACCACTACTTTTCTCTACTTCTTCTATTTTCCTTACATTTCCTTGTTGTTTCTATTATATACTCTGGTTTTTATGATAGTTTATTGTGTAATGAGTAGCCAAACTTCTCTTTATATGGATTAGAGCTTGTTTACCCCTTTACCTTGTTATTAATGGTATATATATGTTAATTCAACTCTTTGCTTCAAGCTTTCTAGTTGATTGGTCACAATTGGAATGATTTTGTATTTTAGTTGAACTTGGAGAAGAGATATTAGAAATAGGATTTGGTTGAGTTGTGAGTGCTTAAAGCTTGCTAGAATGAGTAAATGGTTATGCTAATGAGATAGGAATATACTTATTAACCTCACATAGCTAAATTAGGGATTGTGCTACTAGATGTTTGCTTGGTTTAATTTCATAAGGGATTGTGAAATTAGCTAAGATAATGCCTTTAAGAGATTTGGAAAAATTCTTATAGTTAATGTTGAACTCTAGGCTAGCATTCACATTTTATGGCAAGTTTAAGAGGGTTAAGTTGAGTCTCTATGGAATACTAGGGGGGATTAATACTCTTTGGTCCCTTTATTTAACTAGTAGTACAAATTTAGTTTTGTTTCCAATTTTACCCAAATTGAAATTACTTTCCACACATACTTATATTTAATTGCTTATTTTAAGTTAGGTTATAATTTTTAGTACTTGAAAGCTTTTAAACAACAAATTCTCATTGTAACAATACTTTACTCATTTTTATATCAGTATTGTGATTTGTATACTCACAAGTAATTGTATTTTGAAGAGAAACACATAGAAAACATCTTCTACAAAAGATGATGGCATGAAAAACCTAGGAAGAATGTAGAAACAAGCTTTAATGGAAAAGCCTAAAAACTTTGAAAGCTACCACTCGTTTAGAGGCCAGTGAAGCCAAAAATTCTCTATGAGCCAATGCTTGTCTAGAGCTAAGTAGAACCAAAAATCTTCATTGAGTAGTCAAAGAAGTCAAGGAATGTGTTGGAGAAAACAATGAAGTCCTACTTGAACTGAGGGAAGTAATAAAAGAGTAGCATGCTCAAAAAGAAAAACAAGAGGTTGTGGATGCTATCTTAAGGTAGGGAAGCATAAGCACCCGCAAGTCGATTAGTTTTAAGATGCGAGCTTTCTGGCTATAACAATTCCCCTTTTATAAAGAGGTACAAGCCCATTTTAATCAAGTTGTATGATGAAAAGGCCAATGTCATTGATCATCTATAGCAACTTCACCACATATACAAATCGACTTGGCTCAAGTATCATCGAAATACAAACATAGACTCTTTCTTATGACCCTAAAGGATAGAGCAAGGATGTGGATCAACAACCTACCTTGAAGCTCATTTGATAGATTTGGTCAACTTGTTGAGCAACTCCAATCCCAATTTGCAACAAGCAAAGTACAAACCCTAGATGCATTTGTTCTCTTCATCATATATTCTGAACACCACTCCAAGAGCTATGTGATGTATGGTAACTAAGATAGAATCTTAAGACATTGGATTTCTAGAAGATGACTACCTAGTATTGATGAGGCTAAAAAAGATCTTGAGCTTTATAAGTTAAAGGAACCTCAAGATAGTGCATCCCAACATGATCCTTTCTAATTAAGAGTATTAAGCTTATGCATTGAGCAAAACCTTCATAAAATTAGACTCTCCCATCTCTAAATTATCTCTTATAGTTCTCTTGAGGTACCATCACTAGGTCTCAAAGATTTGGAATGTATAATAAAATAGTGGAGGACTCTAGTAACCACTCCAAGATTGCAAGAAGGGAAAGTTCACCCACTTGTGACTAAGATCGTGCTTGATGCATAGGATACATCTGGGTTTGTAAGGTGGGTACTCCCTTAGGACTGTGAGCATCACATAAGGTATGTCCACATTTTTTCTGATAGTGGTTTAAGGGAATTGGGGTTACCAGTCACAAGAGCTCCTAAAATTTATTGTGACAACCTAAGTACAATGTTACTATAAGCAAATCCCATTACTCATTCAAAAACTAAATATGTTGAGAAAGATCTCTACTTTGTTAGAGATAGTTCTGTGAGATTTATTTGATATGCAACACATACCATCTAAGGAAAAAGTAGCAAACATATTGACAAAGCCTTTCTCAAACTTTCAATTCAATAGCTTGCATTACAAACTCAAAGTTGAAGATTCTTTTTTTGGTACTCTAAGTTTGGAGGGGCGGTTAAGGTTTGAGATAAATAGTTGTTATGCCACATGGTAATTTCTGTTCAAATGGTTAGACTTGTCATAGAGTTGTTATGGTCGTTAGATTTATGGAGTTTGTTCGTTTGGTTTTCACGCTGTATATATGTGTCGACGATGTATTATTATAAGCTAATATGGGCACCGTTCATTATTCTTCTTCTCTTCTCGCTATCTCTATCCCTTTGAATTTTATCTATGAGATAATTGTTTGGGATTTCAAAATAATTAAGCTTTTTATTTAGATCATAAACAATTAAGATGGTACTTATGGTTTTTGCAAGAATCTTCAAATTGCATATAACTAATGTGAAAAGAGTTTGAGAAATTATTTACAAACATTTGAAATAAATTTGGGTTACATAAATGGAACTTCTTTTGTAAATATAATAGAACTGTAACGCTGAATTTACAATTATATAAAAATAGTTTTGTACATACTACAAAACTTTTGTTAACTGTTCACATTTAACATACATACGTCAAGATCAAGTGCAATATTAGAGAATGACTACATGCATGCAACCAAAATGGCAAATGCTATCATAGACTCATCTTCCACCATAGTCTAACTAATTTTCCGAACAAATGATTTACCTCTTTATTATCATCATATGGGGAGAAGTGTCATAGGTCTGATCATCGATCATTATCATTCTCCCCCTCATCAATATCGTATAGTTAATTCATATATATCAGGTAACCTTCAAAATCTGGTTTGTTTACTAGCCCCAAAAAATATTTTTGTTTCTTTTGTTGCCTATCATCCTTGTCATAATGTGATATATGTACAAATTTTGAAATATGAATTCAATCAAGAGGTGTTAAAAATAATATAATTAATTATATGCTATATAGAAAGGAGATATATCGAGAAAAATAAAAATATAAACCGCAAACAAATCAATAGAAAGCCTAAATAGAAAATTGATCATGATGATAGGTTTCTAACAAAAAAGGAAAGGCATGGAATGGAGATGTTCATTATTTACATTTCAACACGTACACACACACACACACACACACATATATGTATGGCATGGATCATGGATGACAAATATAAAAACAAAAAATAGTAATCCAAAATTTGGGGGAAGAGAGAGAGACAGATAGAGAGACATTGACTATGTCTTCAAATTTCACTCTGATCCTTAAAGGTTTGGAAGGAGTTGAAGGCCACTATTAGGTAGTGAGAAGGCAGTAGAGTTGAGCAAATTTAATTAGATCCAATTCCAATTCAACAAAACCAAACTGATCTAATCAAAAGCGAGTAAATAATTAATTGGATCAATTGGATGAAAATTTGGCAGATTTGTCTTACTAGTTTGGTTATTATTAGACATTGAAACCAAATAGAACCAACAGTTGCAATTATATAATACTAAAACTTATCTTTTACACTAATCATAATTCATAATTAGTAAAATATATAAATATCTAATATTCAACACTCATTTTAAAAATTCTTGACTTTTTTATAGTTAGTTTAAATTTAAAAATTGTTGAATTACTTTTAATGTGAATTTTATTATTGAAAATATTTATTTTCATGATTGAGTTGAAAAAAAAACAATAATGTTGAATCTTAATTTTACATAATTCTTTTTTTCACAAAATTGAATCATCTAATCTAATTCAAACTAACCAAAATTGCATTGTATTAATTTAGTTAAAAATTTGCCTATTCCGTTCTCCCTTTCCTTTTCCTTACTTTGCACTAGCACAAACCAAATGTGACTCAATTAATTAAATCAATTAAATCAAATCTTGAGTTACCTAACTAAATTGATTCCATTGATTGAAACTCGCCCTAAAGGGAGACATATTAATATATCATGCAACATTTTCGTTCATAATAAGAGCATTTCTTTGAGTTTTGGTCTGCCAATTTTCAAAAAACAATGGTGGATGCGTGGAAAAGTCTCTGTACGCCAAAAGCTGTAAAACTTCCACAAATGAAAAACCTTTCTTTAATGGAAAAATTATAAAATTTGATGAAGTCTCGTACTTCTTCTATTAGCAAACAAACTTGTTATAATCATTCAAAACCTTATATTTTTTATTAATTTTCCGCGATGAAACCAAATTAAACATGACTGATGGAGGCAAGTGTAAGCAAATTTTTTTCTCATCTTTAATCAAACATGAATTAAGGCAACATATCATAAAATAGTATCTTAAAATCATATAATTTGTACCCATAAGTAGTAAGTTCAAAATTCATGGCTAAAGAAGTCATAGCCTTTGGAAAAACAAATCAAATTTTCCTTCCTGACCCTCTCCAATGATTTATCACATAGTTTGATGAATACGAAGTGATAACCTTACGGATGGGAAAATGATCAATTTATATATACTAGGCGAAACTTAATTTAATGCCTCCATCAAATAACTAAATATCACTTAACCAAGTACAAGGATCTATTTGCCATTTAAACGTAAATGCTTTTACTTTATAACACTCCATAGTCAATGAAATTTGTCTCTTATCACATATCAAAGAGACTTAACAAGATACATCTCTTAATTTACTTCAACAAAATAAATTATTAGAATATGCAACATAGGAAAACAAAATTCCATCGGCTGCCAATTTTACAAGGTAAAAAAAATCTAAAATTCATTAAAAGTCCTTTTATCTTTAAAATCTAAGACATGCCTAAATGATGGGGAAAAATTCCGAAGGCTTCAATAAGTTAATCATTAACAAATTAAAAAGATCAGAGAGTATGGTCTTATACATAGTCATCATCATGCAGTGTTGGGTTGTAAGTCCTAGTCAATAGAACAAAGCAATTCTTTTTTTTATTTTTTTGGGTTGAAAACACCGTAATTTTTACACTTGATTAATATGGTAAACTTTTATTTATTGTAATTTTGATAAATATGCTAACTTTGACTAAAAGTTGTAATGCGAAATCAAGGGGAAATTGAAACAATATTTTCTTAGTTAATTTTCTACAGTTCATTTGAAAATCTACGAAGTTAGTCTGGCAAGAGAACCATAGAGAATAAACAATTAACATTTCATCTTCAAAATCATAGAAATAAATGTGGGGGAAATAAAATAAGGTTTCAACACATTTGAAAGTAAACTAACGTACAAGAAAGTTAAAAGATCTCAACCATAGTCTTATTCAAGCATGCCAACTCTGTTGTATTTCAATATTTCGGGTATAACCAGTAGAACAGCGAAATTCTTAAGTGTACACCCAATGGCTAGCCCCAAGCAAACGTTCTCAATGTGCACTAGTTTAATTCAGTTATTTTCTACAAAAAACGTGAGCATGTACGTACATATCATGTCATAGTTAATTTCATCCGAAGAAGCTGTATGAAAGTTATTCATTAATTATACCTTAAAATTATTACGTAGATTGAATATGAGTATTATCTTGCTTCAAACTTATAAATATAGGAATTTTATCTCTAATATCATATTTACTTAGACTAAAAATATTTTAGTATTAAGTTTTAAATATTTTTATGGAAATATTTAATAATGAACTAAAAATATTATTTCAATTTAATGAATTTAATATTTTAATATTATTCTAAATTTTTTATAAATATTATTCTATCGTTTGTATTAGTTTTTTTTCCATTTGTTATTGAAATATTTATATATTACAGTCTTCTACTAAGCCAAATTCAATTTCGTCCTGTAATTTTTAATTTGTATCATATTTATTTTTTAAGTTTATTTAATATTTTAAAATGTTAAACTCTTTATAATATTAAATAATGATTTCTTAATTTCTTTTTTAGTGTTCTAAAATGTTATCGATGAATGTAACAAACGAAAGATAACTATACAAAATTAAAAGATCAAATCGAAAAAAAATTGATCATGTTCTACTGGTTAAAGGATCAAATCTAATCGGCTTCCTTATTAGATTGGTTCGCATACTCAACAAGTGATTGGTCCTCGCTTATTGTCGGCGGTTATCAAATATTTAATTTCATGCCCTGTGAGTTGTAAGTCAAGAATGTCTTCTTGGAATTTACAAAATATGTATTGACTAAAACTGGTCACAACTCAAGGAAACTCCACGATAAATATTGAAAAAATTTTGAAGTCCCCACAGACTTCTTGTATCTAATCTCAATTTCGTTGATCGAACAAATTTTTTAATGTTAATTTATCTTTAAGCTTTAAAAATAATTTTTGCTCTTTATACATGCAAAGAATCACTTCCATTCAAAAAACAAATCAAGCCGAATTTTTATTATCTGTAGATATTTCTTACATCATAATATTATATGATTTACTCTTTTTTTAAGAAATGCTCTCAAATATTTATTTTTTATTAAAAAACATAATAACTAATATATATAGAGAATTTTATATCTAATTTTTGTCTCTAATTATTTATAATTTTTAACACGCCGCAACACATAAAAGTCTTTTGATTTTTAGCTGCCCAAAGTACAAATCTACTATACCATATGCTTACGTTATCATAGAGGCTCTTTTGTTTTTCGGGTTTTTCCTTTTTTTCTTGACAATATAAAAGAAGTTCTAACTATATGTTAATTATGTAATTTGTAATTTCTACTTAGAGGAGAACTAAAATATTTTATTTATGATATTTATCTGAATCCATGATGCATTTGATTATGAGTTATTTAGTATTTTGCAGCTACATCATTTTATTTGTTAGTGAATTTTATAGTCTGAACTTATGTATCCCTAATAATGGGGTAAGCAAGTCTAATTTACCCTAGTGTGCTAAATATTGTACAACTTTCCAAGAGGGACAGATCATGCATAGCTTGTCAATAAAAAACTATTTTTAGCAGCGGTTTTATTATGTTGTCACTAAAAGTTGTTACTAAAATATTATTTTTAATTTTGATAAAATTTTTAGTGACGACACTAAAACTATTTTGTACTAATACAAAGTTGACTTTTAGTGGTAACAAATTTTTCAATTGCAGCTAAAAATTTGCCACTAAAGTTGACTTTTAGTGGTAACAAATTGATGTCGTTACTAAAGGTAACTTTTAGTAGCAATGAGCATCACCACTAAAAGTTTTATCATAACTTTTAAAAGATTAAAATTTTTTTGTCAAACTTTTAGTGACAATAAAAGGTGTCGCCACCAAATACAATTAAAGGCAACAGTGTTAGTCGCCACTAAAAGTTTTGATGCAAATTTTTTTATTTATTAAAAATATTTGCGCCAATACTTTTAGTAGTGACATGTTTTAGTCAGCGATAAAAGGTAAGTTTTAATAATAACTATTTTAGTCATCACTAAAAGTTTTGATACAAAAATTTAAATTGATTAAAAGTGTTGTACCAAAGTTTTAGATTTAGAATCTTTATAAATAAACAAATACGAAAAAGATAAATTAGACTAAAAAATTTTAATGCTTATAATATTAATTAACTTTTATATACAAATAACTTAAAAATATATTTCTATAAAATTCTTAATAAAACTAAAAAAATATTTTTACACACAAATAAGGTGAAAAATAAATTATACTTAGAAATGTAATTTTATCAAAAAAATATTAATAGGACTAACAGAATATATTTTTTTATTAAATTCTAAAAAAATATTTTTATATGTAAATGAATAATATATATATAATTATTAGTACAATTACAGTTCACTATATTGGGACAAATAAACTATGAATTAGTATTTTCACTAATTTGGTTCACTACATTTAAAAGTTATTTATTTATAATTTAATATTGTATGATAAAATCTTTTTTGAATTATATGTACATATCATTTTTTGAAAAAGAGTGTTATAAAAAAAATACCTAATTTAATCCTAAATTTTAATAAAATAAATATTAATTTTTTCCATAAAAAAATTCTAATACCACTTATATATATGTTGAAAAAAGTCAAATCAACAAAAAATACATAAAGTATAATTCTTTGATAATTAAAATTTTTGTCCTTCAAATTAGGTACTTAAAATCATTTTTTATCCATAAAAGAAATGTCTCACATGGTGTAATAAAATGCTAGTGCTGAGGATTTGGATTCCAATTTGTCATTTTAAGTAGTAAAAAATGAGCAAAACATGACAAATCTAATGTATGTTTTGCTCATTTGACCTCTTTCAACTTACATGGACAAGTAGTTGTAAGGGTTTTGGATGAAAAAATTGATGAAATGGTTATAATGTACAAAATTGAAAAGCCTAAAACTTTGTAGCGGACTTTTAAAATTAAAAAAAATAAATTGCATGAATTTTTAAATTAGAAGGAATTCTTTATGCTTTTGCTTATAATAAGTAAAAACTTTTTACAACTCAATAGTATATAATTAAATTTTTTAAAACTTTTTATATATGATTTTTTATCAAAAACCTGTAATCGAAATTTTAAAAATTTAATCTAAATTTTTTATTAAAAAAAGTTGCACCTAGAGATTGAACTATATATTATTAGTTCATATTTTTCTCACTTCTCTAATTTCTATTTTGTTGTGTAATAAGGAAGAATACCCCTCTTCTCTTATGGGATGAGATGATTGAAATAAATAATTTTTAAAATATTGTTCAAATATATGAAAATAATTAATAATGATCTCATTAAAATATATATTTGTTCTATGAATTTTTTCTTTTTTATACAACATTTATTGAAAGTAATGTTTCTTTTTAATTATTATTTATTAAATCTTTAAAATGATCTAATCATTATTTATACATAATAGCACTATACATAATTTTTTTTTCTGTCACACTATCATAATGTATAAGCACCCATAAGCTTTAAAAGAAAACCAGAGTACAAGTTTTTCTTTTAAAGCATATGAAGGCTACAAGGTTTTCTTTTAAAGCTTATGGGTGCTTATACACTGTGATGGTGTGACATTTATCATTAGACTTTTGGCATAATTTTTGAACTACTTTGACTCTAGTTTCTGGACATCTTGGATCTAGGATCCTCATTTTTTATTATTTAGAATTTTATCCTAATCTTATTTGACCTCCAATTATCCTTTCTGGGGATTTTCTTTTGTATCGAGTGAATTTCATATGTTGACAGAAAAACTATACGTTATGTTTTTCATGTTTTTTCTTGTTTTCAAGGAACCAGATATTACATTTTCTCCCTAAATTAGTTAAAGGGAATCATTCAAAAATTTTACTTATTAAAACTTGTTACAATGCTGATAAAGAAAATATTTATAAAAAAGTTTTAAAACATTGCATATTTTAAAACTATAATTAATTGTTAAGATTAAAAAACGTATGTATACAAAACTATAATTAAAAAAAGTAAAAAAACAAATAAAAAAATACATTAAATTAATTTGTCAAGATTGAAATTAAAAATCACATAAAGATTGAAATGAAATTTAAAAATCACATAAAAAATAATTTATCTATTCATATACTTCTTCTGTCAAATTCAAAATTTCATTACTCATTTGTCTATTTAGATCTACATTCTCTTCTACGAGGCACTATATGTCAATTGAAACTAACACTTAATCAAACATATGTTTATTGAAAGTTTCTTTTTATTAAAAGTTATTATATAACGTTTATTAAAAGTTTATTTTTAATTATTAATCAAACATAATAGAATAGCATTATTCAAGGGTTGTCCCCCAAAATACTAATTCAAAATAAAGATTAAAATGAGTAAAGAAATATATTTTTAAAAATGATATTTATAATAACACTTGGCTAAATGGAATATTTCAAAAATTTTATTCATTAAAATTTTCTACAAAATTTATTCATAATTTATCATCTGTTCAAAATTAAAAAAAAAGTATATATAGAGTTTCAATTAATTGATTAAAATTTTTTAAAAAATAAAGCATTTTGTCCTATTCAAAACTCCATTATTTGTTTATTTATTTATTTATTTATTTACACTCAAACTCTCCTCCTTTCTCTTTATTCAATCCACCTAAACTAACATTGAAATTTTATCTACTTATATGCTTATTATCTCAAATTCAAAATATAGATTTTAGCATTATATAAAAATTAATCAAATATACAAAATAAATCAAATAGATATTATTATAACTATTTAATTTTTAGTAAAATAATTACAATCTATTTGCTTTTTAATAATTTTTATTTAAAAAATCTCATGGAATATATTTATCAAAAAAATTATTTTTTATTTATACATTAATGACTGATAGTTTCTTTTTAAAAATTTTTTATTTAATTTTATTAATTATTTAATCATTAATTAAAAAATAAAACTATAAATAGAATTATCACAAGATATCAAATAATAAAGTTTTTAGTTAAGTTAAAAAAATATATTATTATTTATAATTTTTTAGTATATCTAACATTTCATATATCTAAAATTTTAATTTTAATTTTTAGGATTTATCTTATTAATAAAAACTCTTCCATCCATTTTTATTAAATTTTTATGAATTACCTTCAAATTTTAATTCCCTTCCAGACAAATACCAACAGAACTCCAGCCCTGAAGTTTCTTCTATCCTTCTAAAGTAGAGCAAACAACAAAGAAGCAAAGCAAACAAAGGAGAAGAAGGAAGGGTTGATTCCATTTATATCGTCTTGGAAGACCAATGAATACCGAAGACGAGATCACATCACCGCTCAACTGTTAAAATTTCATTACTTATTTGGGTCAAGGTATTCCATATCTTAGATTATTGTTGTTGTTGTTTTATGCCCTAATCTTTGATTTAATTTCTAATTGCTGTTATAAATGCTATAGCATTGCTAATAGTAGATCTAAACTAGGGTTTAATCAATTTAACCTTCTAAAAATACTCTAAAACAATTGTCCATATTGGTTTTTCATTCATTTTTTAAAAAGGTAGTAGAAAATCATCTCTTTCAAAGTGTGCTAATGGAGTTCCAAGTATTTTGGTCTTATAATTGTTTCTTTGCATGTTTGCAAATATATTTTCTAAAACCTTCTTTCCATTCGAGAATATGACTTCTTATAACCTTTAATACTTTCATAGTACAGTGCTCCATATTACTTCTATTTCGTTGTTTACCCCTAACTCCCATAAGTGAATACTTCGTATTTTGCATTACTGGTTCTTGTTTTGCTTGAGTCATCCAATTTAGCCATTGTATATTTAGTTGTCTACTTTCCTCTGCAACAAGAATGTCAAATTTCTGAACTATTAATATGATTGCAGCAGTTCTCTCTATTGCTTTGTTCCATAGGTGTTCTTGTTGGTCAAGCGAATAGGTATTTCTTGTCCATTAGCATATTTCTTATTTAGTTCTCTGACTAACAGAACATGTTCTATGTTTTTCTTTATCTGTCACTAAGATGAACATGTTATGAAGTGCATCCATCTTATTTCATCTTCTGCCTGTTACTCCAATGCTCTCCCAGCCTTTCTTCCTTTCTACCATGTCCTGTAATCATGCAATTGTTAATGATAGTATGCTCGATGTTTATTTCTCCTCTAATGACACAACACGTATGAAATAACAAAATATGTAGTGTATAAGTGCAATGTGAAGCGTGGTGTAGTCCAAGTGCCTAATTGATGTAGAACGCCAAATGTTTTGCAAATGACCTTTTAGAGTGAGTTGAATGTTTGATAATATTTCACATATTATTTTTATTGTTTAATTTAGATATTTATTAGGATGGGCATCACTACCTCATAAATGAGTACTATTTATTTATTTTGTTGCCATCTTATAAATAATAGCATTGACTTAATTTTTTGGTTTTATGATTACTTCAATGGGTTATTAATATGCATCTGATGGTCTGATGGTCTGATGCTTGTATTTAGTCTGATCGTTGTATGTGGTATTTGGTCTGATGGATAGTAGTATTTGGTTTAATGGTTGTTTATGGTATTTGTCTTGATAGTTGTATGTAAAAGTGAAGCATGATAGTTGCTTATGTGATCCCTAAAGCTTTGAGTAGCATGGTGACTTGTATGTGGTATAAGGAACCTAGGTAATCATATTTTGATCTAGAGATTGTTTGGGAGTTTGGGAAGTTCTAATAATCTTGAAGTATGATTTGAAACTCGTTAGAAATATTAAGGGTGGTTAGTGGAATGGTTTAAGGCCATCATTTGCCTATATATACTCTTTAGTGTCAAATTTAGAATCTAAATAGAGGAAGTTTAGAAAGGGATACATTTGAAGGATCAAATGGTGGAGTCTAAGTATAAAACTTGGTAAATAGTTAAAGGATATTTAGAGGTTTAATTCAAGCCTAAAATGATACTTTTTGGAGTTATCTTGAATATTTTCTAAAATTTTGAAATTCATGATAGCAAAAGGTGAATCTGCAGAATTATCACCTAGACCAATTCTATTGTCATGCAATTTTTAAGCAACAAAAGATATAGGATTAGGCTAAAATTTTTACAATATAAAGCAGACATATGGAGCTTTAATTAGAGCCAAAGTTTACTAAATTTGGAGACTCCTAGCTTAAGTTATAGACTTTTGCATTTTGGGGTTTGAACATGTTCTTTTGAGAAAAAAGTAAAACAAAAATCTCAAAATTAAAGGCCAAAACATGCATTTTTGAGGAAAATAAGTGATCGAACTACCTTCGAGGGTTTGGCCATTACATAGATCTTGAAAAAATGCCTAGAGTAAAAGAAAATCACCTTAAACAAACTACCATGCTCAAAATTATGACTTTTAGAAGTTTGGAAGCTAAAATAAGAATTTAGGAATTTAGGTTGCCGCTTGGTGGATCTTTGCCACAGCTCAAATGGTTATAGAAACCTCTAAATGCATTATAATATAATTACATCGCGACTTGAATACTCCTCACTATGATGTAGTTAGATTCTGTAACTCTTGAACAAAAATATTAAACTTGCGCCATGACTTAAAATATTCACGCTGCAGCACAACTCTCTATTGGAACTAACATATGCCGAATCACGATCCTCGTTGTAACTTGAGATTACCATGCCACAATGCAACTCCCTACTGGAACTAACATATACCAAACATGATCCTCATCACGACTTGATATGACCACACCGCAACGCAACTTAGTTCTGTAAGTATTATGCTAAGTTTTCAATTCGCGCCATGGCACTTATCAATTCTATTTGAATTCTAGCCATGACTTAAGTAGTTTTGGCCGTGACTCTAATTACTTTTGATTTTAAACTCTTAAATATTTATCCCAACCATTTGGTACACTCTCTAATGGAGATCTAGGGTCCTTTTATGGCTAGATTACTTGGTTTTATTGACATTTGGTCTCCTATCTACCTTCCTAAACTAGCATTTATCATTTAGGGACTTAAGGATTAGTAAAGGTATTGCATTACATTTGTGGATCATTTTTTGCTATGTAGCATTTATAGTATTCCTCCATTAATTAATAAGTTTGGTTTCTTATGTGTTTTATAAGACAAATTTGATGTTCATGATGGGTGCCCTGAAGAGAGATTAAATAGAACATGTGTTGAAATATTGCATCGACTATACTAATCTTAGAAGGCTGACCTGCATGCAGAGTATGCTAAGTGTGACACAATTGAAGAGAAAGAGGCTACTCTACCAAATAACATCAGCAGTGATGATTGGGAGTGGTAATGCATTATTGGGAAAGTTCAAAGTTTAAGGTAATTTATTTCTAACAAGAACTTGAAGGATTGTTTACTTTGTATTTACATGATTTTTAAGGTTTCATGATCATAATACCATCTAATTGTAGCCTATGAGTAGCAAGAATAAAGCAAATAGGGCAAGATAAGTGACAAAGCATACATGTGGTACTCGCTCATTTGCAGAGGTTGAGAAGTCTACAGTAAGTATTTGTGTTGTACTTGAGAAGTTTCCAAACATTTCTTTTTGTGTCATTCCCTCTACGGAAGCATGGATTATCATCCAATGAATATTGTAGAGAGATCCCATTACTGGAAAAGTGGCACCTCTTGACCGAGTTTGGGAACTTCAACACACCCCTAAGAATAAGGACAAAAAAGTGGAAAGGGTAGATCCTAAGTCATAGGAAATCCATGTAAGTTGTTATAGATAATTAAACTTTAATTATTTATTGCATTGCCTCATTGCCTATGGTGTTTATCTACTGTTATATCACTAGGGCACATTCAAGAACTAGTTCACCAGCAAGAAGTAGAAGATAATGAGAATCAATTAATGGGAGATCAAATTTGGCCACTGTGTTAGGGGAGAGGTCAGGGAATGTTAGGGGGAAAGGATATGGAAAGAAACCAACAAAGAAGAGAATTATGGACTCAATAGAAGTGGAGATGGAACAAGTGCAAACTGAAATAGAAAGAAAATTACAAGAAGAGCATGAAAGGTTATGGGAAGGAAATGCAAGCTAAGATGGAAAAGAAGCTTTAAGAAGAGTGGGCTACAATATAACAACGGGTTTAGTCGAAGATTCAAGCTCAATTGGCTAGCCTTATGGCCACCATGCAATAGGTACTTGTAAATGGTTTTCTACCATAATGTTATGTTAAATAATAACAATATATGATTAATGTTATTTTTTATCAATAAGGACAGAATGCTTCGACCAATGACTCCTCTCGTAGACAAGCTAAGTGAAGAGAAGGTCGACTTATGTTTTTTTATTGATGACCATTTTGATGTATCAATTTATGCCATTATTTCATGTTCTAATAGATATTTAAATATAGGTTCTGACATGTAAGACATTATGAAAGCACTTATAATTATAATATAATTATGATATGCAATATTAAGAAATTAATGCCTTTTGAACATGTCAATTAACATATATATATATAACTTTTTGTTTCTTATTTTTGGTTTAATTTTCTTCAATGTTAATTTAGTTTCAATGTACATTATTCATTTTAAAATATATATATCAACCCCTTTACTGTTAGCGGTAATAAATTTTGACACTAAAAGGCTTATTTTTAGTATAAAAAAATAAAATAATTACCACTAAAGCTTTATTGCAACACCAAATGTTGCTGCTAAAACTTAATGACTACAAAAAATGCCATCACTTTTGCTTTTTAGTCACCATAATTTTTTGTTACTAAATACCTTTAGTGATGAGTATAATATCATCCCTAAAAACCTTTAGTGGCAACAACATGCTACCATTACAAATCTTTAGTGGTGACCATGATTATGTTGTTAATTCATTTTAGTGGCAACCATGACTATGTTGCTAATTCATTTTCACCCCTAACAAATGTTGTCACTAAAGGTTTCTATATAGTGACAAATGGCATTAATTTTTACCTATAGTAATAAGTCGTTGCTAAATATATATAGCAGCGATTTTAGTGGTGCCACTAATTATTTTTATCCACAACAAACTGTTGTCACTAAATGTATACTTATAATGACAACTTATATCACCGCTAATACTTTTTCATTTAGTGGCGACACTTGCTTCACTTAAATTGTAATAAGTTTTAGTGGGAACTATAGTCGCTGCTATATATTTGTTGTATCAACTTTTAGTGATGACACTTTGTCACAGCTAAAAAGTATTAGTGTTACTAGAGTAAAGCTGTGAAAAAGATGTGGCCATAAGACTTATTAATGGCAACATTTTGGCTTTTAGAGGCGACTTTAGTCATTGCTAAAAGTTAAATTTTTGTATTGTAAGTATTTGTACGCCAAACACATCCAAATAGAAACCTTTCTTTTATACAAAAATTGTAAATTTTGAAAAGGTGTCATATTCTTGAGACTAACAATGTTGTGGCAATTGTTAAACATTGAAACTTCAAACCCCAAATATAATGTAGTAGTACTATGAAGACTTATTATAAACATTGAAAATTGACCTTCAAAACCCAAGTAAGATGATAAGTTGATTATTCATGATACTTGGTGAAGCCTATATCTATCTAGTACTTGCAAAGAATATGGAATTGCTATTTTTTTTCTCTATATATTTTCCTCTAATATTTGATAAAATTGAGGGGGAAATTGAAGCAACATTTTCTCAATTCTTTTGGGTTCATTTTTCTTAAATGAAATCAAATTCTATGAAATTGTGAAGAAAAAGGGTTCTGAGAGAATAAGCAATTACACATTATAGAAGGATGTAAGAAATTTTACAATTTAATACAAAAAATCTTCAATCTTTAAAATCTTAAGTGTTCATAAATAATGGGAAAATTCATAAGGTTTTAATAAATCTGAAATTAATTTAACAAACTAGAAAACCTCTTGCATTAAAAAAAAATTTATAAAATCCCAATCTTTTATTTTATATTCATAATCACGCATTGCTGCCATCTATATATCCTAACCAACATATAGAATAGTAAATTATTTTTCCTTTGGTTAAAAACAAAACAATTCCTATACACAATTAATGTAGTAATTAACTTTTTTATTATGATTTTGATGAAATGCTAACTTTGACTTTTGCTTTTTTGGCAAGAACTCTACTAAAAGTTCTAATGCGAAATTGAGGGGAAATTAAAGCAACATTTTCTTAATCTTTTGGTTAATTTTTTGAAGTTCGTATAAAATAATGTTAATAACGTTGTGAAGCAAGAGGATCATGAGGAATAAATAATGAAAAATACCATCTTTCAAAATCATAGATGTAAAGTTTAGGGGGGATCATAGAGAAAATTTCACTAACTTTTCCTAAAGTTTAGTTAAACCACACATTGATAATTGCTTTTTTGTTTCAAAAATATTGACAGACTCTCATGGCATTTAATATATATTACAAAAATCCCTCACTAATATATTTTGTATCAATGAAGTTAACTTCTTATGCAATATGAGCATATTGATGTTAAACTTTGACATGATAATGTGAATTTATTCTTTATATGTTTAGGAAGGAGATATATTGTGCAAAGACTTAAAATATATTCAAGGGAAGAGGGTCTAACTAACAACAGAGAAGCACATGATTTGAATTGTCTAGATTGTATATGGATAGTCTAAATTTCAATTTAATTTTTTTATCATCATTTTTTTTAAGCTTGCAGTTTGGAAAATTGTTTTTATTCTATATCTTGCTTCATTAGAAAAAAGATTGAAATAAACAAAAAAAAAACAATTTGAACAATCTAGGATTGTCCATGTCATATTAGTAGAGGATATGATGGTGGTCAATTTGTAGTATATATCAAATGTCAAGAAAAACTAGATAACATTTTTGAAATAAAAGGAGCATTAAATGTAACTTTGATCAATTTTATGGGATATTATTGCAATTAATTAAAGAAAAATAAAGAAGGTTTCAACTAATTTGAAAATAATCAGAGTTCTCAATAACCATTGTCTTTTTCATGCATGCTAACTAGCTGGGTGTAATTTCATAGCCAATAAAATAGTCAAATTCTTGCAAAAGTACACAATCAATGTGCATTAATTTCATAATTAATTTCTTTGAAAAATATAAGCATGCAAGAATGTGTAAAGATCCTTTGGATCTCTTTGTCAATTCTTGTTAAGTTTAGAGAAAGTGATTTATAGAGTCAAAGTATTTATGGAATCTATTTCTTCTTTCTTCTTCTCATTCCTTTTTTTCTGAAAAACTTTCTAACTGTATAAGAACTTTATAATAAAAAACTCTAGATCATTCAAACTATATCAAATCCTACATATTCTTGCAAAAACTTCATCTCATCTCATATCTAGTTGCCCTTTAAATTAATTAAGTATATTATAATTCAAGCAGAGTGATGTAATGATGAATTTGGGAACATTATATTTGTTAGTTATAATACAACAACTATATATTAAATAAAAATTAATATTTTTTCTATTTTAATAGATTTATTACTATAATTATACTCATTAATTACATAAAAATCATATTAACTATTTCAAAGATTATTAATTATCAAATAAGTTAATATTTTAATCAATTATCTAATGAAATATTATGTTATATTTAATAATTGTTGTATCATAACTAAAGAATATGGTGTTCTTAGTCACTCATTTTGATGATACATTAAATCCAAAAATATTATGTTTTTTAGTTATGATACAACAATAAAGAGTAAATTATATAAATTATTCTTAAATTTTGTTAAAATGATACAAAACTTTCTTTTATTTTTAAAATATATACTTTACTCTAATTTTATATTTTTTACTAAAATATCTTCTATCAAAAAAATATGAGAGCAGTTACTAAGGGATATTTTATTCAAAAATGTTTAAAATTAAACTTAAATATAACATAACTTTTTGTACTTTTTGTTTTATAAAAAATCTGTGTATATTTTGAAAATACAAAAAAAAAATTATATAATTTAAGTAAAATTTATGAGAGACTTATATAATTTATTTATTATTAAATATTACTAAATATAAAAATTAGTGTAACATACAATAATTATTAAATAAGAAAGATGGTATAATTTAACTAAGTTTGCTAAAATATTACAAATGAATTAGTTAAGTTCCCTGGTTATATTACACATGTCATGGTGATGATAACTTTTCTTAGAGACTATCACCCTAACGCCTGTAACAGTCATCATTATTAGATCTATATAAACAGGAGGATCTTATGGATATGTTTCCAATCCAAGGCAACGAGTAAGATCATAATTTAAAACAATACTATCTAACAATAGTAGTTGCTCTATCAATACCATCTATCGTACCACAGCGAGTATCAGAGAGACTAAACACATTGGAATGCGGGATAAAGGTCTCCCCCCAAAACCCTCCTACGTATGCCAGTACCTCAACAAATAAACAATTCGGCTTAGAGGGTGTTGCCGTCACCACAAGGAAAAAGGAGGTTTGCAGTAGTTGTTTTCACTGTTAGCAGCGGTTGAAACTTCCGTTATTAATTTGAGTGTCGTTAATCTAATAACTGTGGTTTCTTTCAACCGTGGTAGCAACTACCGCTAAAGTTGGTATAACAGTGGTTATACAAGCATGGAGAAAAATTATTTTAGTTGCAGTTGTTAACAATCGCAGCTAAATAGATCTTTTGTTACAGTGGTTAAAATCGCCGTTATTTAAATTTTTTTTAAAATCTTTTTGATATCCTATTAATTAAATTGTTATACTACTTATATATATATATATATATATATGAACCTATGTGTAGTCATAACATATATTGCATCACTCAAATAAGGCACAAGCAACATATATTGAGCATTTTAATTAACTATTAAAAGTAAGATTTTTACAATAAACATATTACAAAACAAAATTAAGAAACAAGTCCTACAACATGTCTTTTAATTTGATAATCCTAAATCTATAAATCCTGATTAGTAGAAGCTGGAAAATGGTCTGCCACACTTGGTTGAGCACCACTTCCTTAATCAGGTACCTAAATAATAATACAAAATACTATTAAAAATAAAGGAAAACTATATGATTATAAGTAAATATTATTCAATTAATAAAATTAAATTACAATGAATAGATTATAAACATTAACATTCGAGATTGGAATATAGTGAATTCAGGAGGCAATTGGCCTATATAGTTTTGCATGAATAAAGACAGTGCTGCATCCCACTTTCTTTGTTGCTCTGCCATTTGTACTTGTTGTTGTGCCATTTGTGCTTGTTACCCTACCATTTGTGCTTGTTGTTGTGCCATTTGTAGTCTACGAGCATCTACCTCATTTTGTAAAACAGCATTAGAAGGAGCAGTGAGTTCATCCCACTATAAAAATGAGTGGGACGTCCAAACACTTGAGATGGGCAAGGACCCAATTCTAAACCTCAAACACAACCTCAGTGCTCTTGACCTCCTCAAGCCATGGCTAATGAATCCTAATATGATATCTCCTGGGAAGAAGATCCTTCTTGAGACTCATGGATAGAAATTTGTTCATGTATACAACAAATTTCAATATCATAATAAAGATACTTTTCATATAAACCTATAGTATTACAACTTTAAATATATATATATATATATGGAAGCACACAATCAGTTTGATTTCACATCCATAGGCAACCCAAGATAATTTGTGTAGAAAGATTCAACCAAGGAAACCAAAATGATGGTTATTAACTAGTCATAGCTCAACACTTACACTTATCTCTTTCGCCTCACCACAAACAAAAGTCCCATCTACCTTTTTGTGTGAGGTTGTCCGGAATTTTCCTCTATCAATTTTATTCCCAGATTCATGCTCCTACAAATTTGAAAGAGATTTTAATATATCTATTGGTTTAAAAAAGTACAATATAATACCATAAATTGAAACTTACAATTTCTGCCTTTTTTCATATAAAACTTTTTGATCTGCAAGTGTGTGGAATAGTTTGCTTCCTTCTATTTTCTTTGTTTTTCCTAACAGTGTCCTAATCATTGGCAAAATATTTATCAAAACCAATTAAATACATTAAGAATAGAATAAAGTGTTACTACCTGAGTAGTACGATCAAGGCGATAGTCAATAAAAGATGCCCATTGTTCTCTAGAAATGCCATCTGGGCATTTTGCAAGTGACTGGGTTCTAGTGCATGCAGGATCATATATACGGTCCCATAATTTTCCTTTACAATCCCTTCACTTGGTTCCAATTGACTTTAAAATATAACTTTTGTACCCATCAGTGTGAGCATCAAATTTATCCTTAAAAGGGAAATATAAAAGATAATAGTTAGCAAAAACAAATACGCAAAGCCTACAAAAAATTAAAAAGTTTTAAAAGGAGGTATTACTTGAATAGTATTCTTATAAACATTGTCCTTGTAATCATAAGGAACCCTTCTCCAATCTTTATAACTAATGGGAACTAATCCAAAGTCTTTCCCAAGTTTTCCCAAAAATCCAACCAACAACCCAACACTATCTCCAATTGGTTGGACAGTGTCATTCCATTGTAATACTATCTGTTCACCATGAGGAAGTGCCAAGCATCATTCATTGGTAGTTTTTTTTCCTTTTTCATGCCATGTTCATCTATGAAAACGAAGTTAGCAAAAGAATTTTAAAAAACTTAATTTAATACAGAGTTTCTTTACATACTGGCAACATCAACAAACCAAGATTTATTGTGTTTAGGCTGTCTATGCTACACAGATGCCTCGTTTTCTTCATCCTCATCATGGGCTACCACTTTATGGGAACTTTATGGATGGGCAGCTTCCTCATGAGGAGTACTGCCCTCATGAGGAGTGAATATAGGGTTAGGGACGTGAAGGGATGGGTTACTCTCAGGATATAATGAGTCTGTGTTCATAACATGATCGCCCACACTAACATAATGCATAAGCCTAGGTCTACTATGAACATCACTACTAGATGGTCCTGATCTAGTCTTCTTGTTGTTGAGGTATTGCTTCATCATCAAGATGCCTATATAGACATAAAATTGCCATATGTTAGATGAACTCAAAAACATATAATATTGAAATAAATCTAAACAAGTAAGATACATCATTTAATATATGGAAAACATAACACATAAAGAAATAAAATTTAAAACATATATTAACTGTGAATTTCTAAACACCTTGCCAGTGATATATTTGCTTCTTCATTTGGAAATGATATTTTTAAGTTTTGATATTGATATAGCTCACATGCATAAAAAACATCCTCATCATCTTCACCCATATCGTATAAGTCCCATGGCTTTAGATGTATAGCTATACTCCAATTTTTATCCAACTGATCTTCTACATAATAAACCATTTGAGCCTCTGAAACTTGAATGTAAGGCTTATCGTCTTCACGATCACTAGTATGTATCAATCATTAAAAATTGATAGATGTAAAACCCAAGTCATCAGTTATAATTCCTCTATAACTAGTTGTATTAGCCCAAATACATTTAAACATGGTAACTGTAAATCAACCATGATAGTTTAACTCAATGATATCTACTAATTTTCCATAATAAGGTACACCACCAAATTGCATATGACTATCACTATTACTTGCATAACTCCTTGTACCAAACGTGTCAAAAACTCCACAATTTTGAGTGCTCAACCCTTGGTCTCTAAGGTACAAAATTTGAATTCATTAACATTATATGCATTATATCACTTAGCACAATCAATTAGACCTAAGGCAAGATACTTCAAATCATCTGAGTGGGATCCGTTGCTGTCATTCCTTATCTAAACCAAAAAAGAATGACAACTATGTTATATCACTACTTATCAAAGGAACAATTTTGGTACACCACTACATATGCTCACTCGATGAGAAAACCATTCAACAAACTCCTTGTGAACCTTTTTATCTATCTTTGAAGAAGATTGTACATGACTTCTTAATTATCTTCGTATGTAGTCTCTAAATTCCCTGTATGAAATAAATACGGTAATTCGAAAGTTATAGTGGTTAAGGAGCACTTAATGTAATAAATATAATTTACTTACTGAAGAAATGGATCTACTTCTCTATAGTTAGTCAGCACATGTCGATGTGCTTGTAATTTCTCTATTGGGGAAAGAGTGAAGTAATCAAACCTGCCAATTGGTTTTCCAATTGGGGGAAACAAAGTGTCTATATCAAATGACCCAACATTTGGTTGATCATCAACACGTATGGGACGGTTGAATACAGTCTCAATTCCATCTAAATACCTAAAGTAAAATGCCATAATTTCCTAAGCCATGTAACTTTCAACTATTGAGCCTTCTGGTTTAGCCTTATTACGTACATAAGACTTTAATGTCCCCAAATACCGAATGAAATACATAGAATTGTAAGCCATTGATGAAAATTGTGTAAATTGAAAAAATCAAGAAAAAATTATGTATATATTTACCTTTCTATAGGGTACATCCATCAATATTGGACAGGGCCTCCTAGTTTAACTTCGTCAACTAAATGTACTATTAAATGAACCATAACTGTAAAAAATGAAGGTGGGAATAACATTTCCATGTGACATAATGTGAGAACAACTCTATTTTAAAGGTGATTAAGTTCATTAACATTCAACACTTTATTACAAAGCTGCAAGAAGAATGAACATAGATCAGTTAAAACTATAAACACTTGTTTAGGAAGTGTCTTCCTCATAGCTATAGGTAAAAGTTGCTCCATTAGAATGTGTGAGTTAGACTGTTCAATCCTCCAATCTTTTGTTGTCTCAAATCAATACACCTAGAAATGTTACTTGAATAACTGTCTGGTACAACGATATTTTTCAAAGTCCTTAAAAAGATGTCCTTATTTGCACTTGTTAATGTAAACATAGTTGGAAAATATTTACTAGCTTTCATCAAGCCAAAGATTAGACCTAATTCCCATTTCTTATAAGTCTCTCCATGCATTTATATTGTCTTTCGATCTTCCAAGTTCATTTAGAAACGTAAATATCACATTGTCACATACATTTTTTTCAATATGCATGGCGTCAAGATTATGATGTAACAAATTGTTTATCCAATATGGAAGTTGAAAAGAAATACTCTTCTTTCGCCATTGTTGAGTTTCTACCTCAACACCACTAGCTCCTCAAAATCTTTTTCTTGGGCCTTCAACTTTTATAGCTTTTCCAAATACAATATCAATATTCTCAGGTTGTCTTAAAATATTTGATCCACTTATTGTCACTAATGGATTTCTCTTCTCTTCCTTCCCATCAAATCTACTTTAAGCTAATCTAAATTTATGTCTAGAGTTCAAAAAGTGACGATGACCCATAAAACACCACTTTCGACTATAAGGAAGATGATTAGGAGTTGAGTTAAAATTACAAGAAGGACAAGCTAAGCCAATATGGACATTCCATCCAGATAAGGTTTCAAGCCTTGGAAAGTCACTTATAGTCCACAACAAAGTTGCACGCATATTGAACGCTTGGTTGCTATAAGAATCAAAGGTTTCAATACCAACATTCCATAAATCCTTTAATTCTTCTATTAAAGGTTGTAGGTAAACATCTATATCATTTCCCGGTGCTCTTTTTCCTGGAATGATCATTGAAAGAAATAATGAACTCTTTTTCATACAAATCCAATGAGGGAGGTTGTAAGGCACAAGTATCACAAGCCAAATGCTATAACTAGTGCTTAAGGTACCATATGGATTAAAACCATCCGTAGACAAACCAAGGCATACATTCCAAGGATCTGTGGCAAACTAAGGATTCATTATATCAAAACTCTTCCACGCCTCAACATGCCATCATTACTCTTTTCCATCACATGCCATCGCATCTGCTCAGCTGTCTTAGAAGACATGAACAATCTTTGCAATCGTGGCTTCAATGGAAAGTATTGCAAAATTTTTGCAGAAAGCTTTTGCTTTTTATCACCATTACTCTTTGGTTTCCATTTAGAAATATTGCATGTTTTACAAGTCTCCGTATTTGCATCCTCTCCCCAGTATAGCATGCAATCATTTGGACATACATGAATTTTGGTATAATCAAGTCCAACTTTATTAATAATCTTTTTGGTCTCATAGAAAGAAAAATGAATCTTTGCATGCTCCAAGGCATCTACCAGCAATTCTAGTATCATCAACATTGCCATGTTAGTAATTCTGCACATAGATTTAATGTGATACAATTTTACCAAAAAAGATAATTTCGAATACTTTTTACACCCTTCATACAAATTTCGTTGGCCATCTCTAAGTAACTCCAAGAAATTTGCATTTTCATCATGTATCATGTAACACCATAATGACTTAACCCTAACTCATCTCCCTCTAGGCTTGATTCCATATGATTCCTAAAGAAAATGACCAAAACTGTGGTATTTTACTACTTTAAGTCGGGGTTTAACCGGTCATATTTTGCCTCATGGATCCCGTGAACCCATCATTTACATCCTCTACTTAATTACCATTTATAAGACTTGTACATAGCCTCAAACAACTCATAAACCACGGATATGAAGCCAAAAACCAAGAAAATGCAATTTCTCAAATGAGCCCAAAAGTCAGATTTTTGGCTCTAACTTTGGAAAATCATAACTAATTCTAAAAAAATGGGAATCAAGCAAATCATAGCTCTCTGAAAATATTTTGATGTTAACTTCACACTAAAAATAACTCCCAACCACAATCTTAGTGTTTGGACCATCTTTGAAATTGAAAAAAAGACAGAGGTCCGACTGTCCCTGGTACTGGTGCAGCTTACTGTCATGAACTTTGAAAATTCATAATTAATTAAAAAAAATCCAATCCGGTAAAATTATACCAATTTAGAAAGTTACAGATGTTAAATAGAGGAGAAAAATAAGTCCAGATCAGTTCAGGAGCTCTTGGACCTCGAAAACTGATGGAACAGTAATGAAAGTCAGATAGCTTCCCTGATGCTGATACAGAACTTCAGAAAGTCGTTTCTCCCTCTACAGACCTCCAATTGAGGTGCTTCTAGTTGGTATAGGTCACTATGGATATCCATTTTATTCTCATAAAATTTCATGACAATTGGACACCATTTAGTCTATGAATGTCATGGATTCATTTTCGGACTAGTTGCACAATACCATGACCAAAACTATCAAAATTTCCCAACTTCAAAAATTTTCCAAATATTCCCTAGACCTCCAAATATTACCCACTTTAGCTTCTCAAGAAGCTCTCAATAGACTTTAGAGGCATGCCAAATTCCATATCAAGAAGAGCTCATCTGATTATACTTTGACGGAGCTCACAAAATTGGCGGTTTTGGCACCCAAAATGGTTCAAAGTGGGTCCAAATGGCCTCCCACATGTTCTAGCATCTCTTGGGCAAGTTTAAAAGTATAAACATAACATATATGAATTGCCTAAGTAATCCAAGTCATCATACATTTCAAATTCACTATGCTACGGAACAAAATGCACTATTACATGTAAGCCACAAAAGGGCCAAATTCCACATTTTCATTGCTTTGGCTTTCTACGTAGTTCATACATACTTATACATATGTTTACATGTGCTCACATACTTACAACTCAAAAATAATAGGTGCATACTCATTTTGGCACCTCTTTACATCAAAAGATCTAAAATAATTACACCACTTCGTAAGCATACTCAACTAGGCTCCATGGTGTGCAATTGGTTCTCCTTGAGCTCCACCTAAGATGTTAAGATGGGAGAGGGAGGGGGTGAGATTCAGGGAATCTCAATAGCTCATACTCATTCAAGAAGCAATCAAGATATATAAACCAGTCAAAGCATGCAAACAAGTCACAATGACATAACATATGAGTTTCATGCCATGAATATCATATCAATGCCAAGAATAAGCTCTAGGGACTTTTGGTCTTGCCTCACCCGAGTTTTGAGACTTTTGGATTGGCCTCACCCTTGGTTTAGGGACTTTTGGCTCCACCTCACTCATCTCAAAGGACTTTCGGCACCACCTCACCCGAGCAATTTCTACAATTCATATCATAAGCATATTGGTACCAATGCATCAAGGCAATATCAAATGGCATGTCTCATCATACAAGCACATACACAAGCATACAATGACTGTTACACATCCAAGAATGCAACAAGAAAGAGTGGAGTGCTACCTTATCAGCTAACACAAGCCTTCCCTTTCAATTTCTCTTCTTCCTTCTTGATTTCACACTCTGAACTAGATGGAGTTGCTTCCTTTGAGCCTAGGCACAACAAAGAGTATGGAATTATTCTCTCATAACTCAAATAAGTACTCACAAAGCTAAAGGGGCTCTTCATCGAAGTAAACCCACACTACACATGTAAGAAACTAGGGATTCTCTCTCTAGAATTCCACTCACTTTCCTTCCTCTCTCAAGCTCTCAAAAAGGAAAGCAAAGAAGAAAAAGTGAAGCTACATGAGCTCTAGCCTTCTTCAAGAGTGGTTTTTCACTTTCTCTCTTTTGAACCAAACCCAAATCAACTACCAAAACCATTGAAAGAGAAGGCAAAGAGAGAAGAACAACATACTAAGAAGAAAAGCTATGGAAATCTCAAGCTTGCTTACCTTTTTGCTTGTTTTCCTTCCTTCTCTAGGTCTCTCTTTCTCTCCACAGCCCTTTTCTCTCTTCTTGGTTGAAGCTTAGGTCGGTTTATAGAGAAAGAATGAATCTAGACTCTTTAAGAAGTCAAATTCTCTTTTTTCACGCTTTTTTGGACTTACCCTCGCTATAGCAAAGAATAACCCTCGCTACGGCGAGCACGTATCAGCTCCAGACCCCTGCTTTTGCTATGGCGGGCTATGGCAAGCAACGCCCTGGTTTTTATATGGGATGCCTGCACTCGCTATAGCTAGAAGCATTTTCGCTATAGCGAAAAGGCACTCTCGCTATAGCTAGACTCTTTCTTGCTATAACAAACAGGTACATTCGCTATAGTTAGGTTATAGCTAGCAAACTTAGAAAATTTTCAGCCCTTCAAAAATTTTTCAGCTTTTTTTTTTTCTGGTTGTTACATTTCCACCCTCTTTAAAAGAAATTTCGTCCTCTAAATTCAAATACATACCTCAGGGGAATAATTCTGGATATTTTTGCCTCATTTCATCCTCCAATTCCCAGGTTGCTTCTTCAGATGTCAGACCTCTCTAGATCACTTTCACCAAAGGAATGTTCTTGCTCCTCAATTGTTTCAGCTTAGCATCCACAATTCTCTCCGATTTCACCACATAGGAAAGATCTTCCTGCAATTGCACATGCTCATATTCTATGACATGTGAAGGATCTGGCAAATACTTTTTCAACTAGGAGACATGAAAAATACTGTGGATTTGGGCTAGGTTAGGAGGCAAGGCTATCCAGTAAGCCACGGGTCCAATTTTCTCAAGGATTTCAAATGGACCAATATACCTTTGACTGAGCTTCCTTACCCTCATTGACTGACCTACTCCTGTCACTGGAAACACTCAAATGAACACATGGTCTCCAATCTCAAACTCTAACGGCCTCCTTCTCTTATCAGCATAGCTTTTCTGCCTATTTTGGGCCGTGAGGAGTCTCTTCCTAATCAATTCTATTTGTCGGGTGGTCTGGTCCACAATCTCAGGTCCTATCATACTCCTCTCACCTAGCTCAACTCAGCACAGAGGGGATCTGCACTTTCTCCAATACAAAGCCTCATAAAGGGCCATCGGAATACTAGAATGGTAACTGTTATTATAAGCAAACTCTGCTAATGGTAAATACACATTCCAATTACCCTCCAATTCTAAAACACACGCCCTTAACATGTCTTCTAAGGTCTGGATGGTCCTCTCAGTCTGACCATCTGTCTGGGGGTGATATTTAGTGTTAAACCGCAACCTGGTCCTTAAGGCATGCTGTAACGACCTCTAAAAGTTCGATGTGAACCTGAAGTCTCTATCTGAAACTATGCTACTGGGTATTCCATGAAGTCACACTATCTCTCTGATATACAACTGGGTTAATCTCTCCAGTGTATGAGTAGCTTTGATAGCTAAAAAGTGTGCAGACTTCGTCAGTCTATCCACAACTCCCCAAATAGCATCGTGTCCAGAGGATGTCCTGGGCAACCCTATAATAAAGTCCATGGCTATACTATCCCACTTCCACTCAGGGATATCTAGAGGTTGCAACAATCCAGCCGGTCTTTGATGTTCTATTTTTACCCTCTGACACACTAGGCATCTAGCCACATAGTCTGTCACCTCATTCTTCATTCTCGGCTACCGGAAAATCCATTTCAAATCCTAATACATCTTGGTGGCACCTGAGTGGATAGTATACTTACTCTTATGTACCTCATCTAAAATGCTTTCTCTCAACTCATTCTGACTAGGCACATAGATTTTATCTCGGTATATTATCATACCATCCTCAGACACCTTGAAATCTGAGGTCCTACCTTGGGAGATCTCATTCTTGATCCGTCTCAGGAACTCATCTTCTCTCTAGGCATCTAAGATCTGATTTTTCAATACATTCTCAATTCAGGTTTCACTCAGATACAATCACCCGAGACCACCTGACAAGAGAGGTTCAAGTTTCTGAACTTCTCTAGGAGCTCTTGCTCCCTAATCATCATATGGGCCACATGGATGGATTTCCTACTCAAGGCATCTGCCACTACATTGGCCTTGCTCGGATGATATTTCAACACATAATCATAGTCTTTCAGAAACTCCATCCATCTCCTTTGTCTCATATTGAGTTCCTTTTGTTCAAATAGGTATTTCATATTCTTATGGTCACTATAAATCTCTATGGTAGCACCATACAGATAGTGTCTCCAGATTTTAAGAGCAAACACTACGGCGGCTAACTCCAGGTTATGTGTAGGATAATTCTCCTCATGAGACCTCAAATGCTTAGAGGCATATGCCATTACTCTACCCTGCTACATCAACATGCATCCTAACCCCTTGCCTGAGGCATCATAATAAACCACAAATGGCTCACTAAGGTCAGGGATAATCAGTACAGGGGCAGTGGTCAAACGGAGCTTCAACTCTTGGAAACTCCTCTCACAGCTATCATCCCACACAAACGGTATCTCTTTCCTAGTTAGCCTCGTCAGTGGTAAGGCCATATGAGAAAAGCCTTGAATAAATAGACTATAATACTCTGCCAAACCTAGGAAACTCCTAACCTCGGTGATCATTCTAGATCTATCCCACTGTAACACAGCCTCAACTTTGTGGGGATTAATTGCGATCCCATCTCGTGAGATCACATGACCTAAGAATCTCACCTCGGTCAGCCAAAACTCACATTTACTAAGTTTGGCATACAACCTTTTCTCTCTCAAGGTTTTTAGGACTAATCTCAAATGCCTCTCATGCTCCTCAAAAGATCTAGAGTACACTAGGATATCATTAATGAAGACTACCACAAACTGATATAGATACGGTCTGAATACCCTGTTCATGTAATCCATGAACACAGTAGGCGCATTCGTCAATCCGAATGGCATCACAAGGAACTCATAGTGCCCATATCTCATTCTGAAGGCCGTCTTGGAGATGTCCTCAATTCTCACTCTCAACTGGTGGTACCCAGATCTAAGATCTATCTTGGAAAACACAGATGCTCCAGCCAACTGATCTAATAAATCATCAATTCTAGGGAAAGGATATTTATTCTTAGTGGTAACTTTATTTAACTCTCTATAATCTATGCACAAACACAAGCTACCATCCTTCTTTCTCACAAATAACACCGGAGCTCCCCAAGGTGATACACTAGGGTGGATAAATCCTTTCTCTAACAATTCCTCTATCTGCCTTTTCAACTTTGCGAGCTCGGTAGGAGCCATCTTGTAAGGAGCCTTGGACACCGGTCCAGCCCCAGGCATTATGTCTATAGGGAATTCTAGTTCTCTCTTAGGGGGTAGACCACTAAAGTCAAACTCTTTAAGGAAAACCTCCGGGAATTCCCTGACAATTGGGTTCTCTTCTATCCCTTCCTCTACCTCAGCCTGAATAGAGAAAAAGACTAGAAACCCTTGACATCCACACTCTAAATGTCTCTCAACCTGGGCAGTAGTCATAAAGGATAACTCAGCTCCTACCCTAGGTATGGTCCCACAAACAGGTAAGGAAATGGTTCGGTGTTCACAATCAAGTACCACATTATTTACGACCAACCAGTTCATACCAACAATCAAATCAATACCATGGAAGGGCATACAGATCAAATCAATAGTAGTATGACAATGATTAAACTGAACAGTGACATTTAAGTAAGTATGGGAAGTAACCACGTGGCCTCCTGTGGGTGTAATGGTAGACAAGTCAAATGGCAAGACACTAACAGCCAGACCCAATTGTCTCACACAATCATAAGATATAAACGAGTGACTAGCACCCGAATCAAACATAGCAACTACAGGAAAGCCATTCACTATTAGTATACCTCAAATCAAACTGGGGGACGCGTTGGCTTCCTGCTGAGTGAGGGCGAATACTCGACCCTGGGTCTGTCGCCTAGGAGGAGGCACTGTATCTATCTGCGGACAGTGTCTAGCAATGTGCCCCAACTTCCCACACTTAAAGCAAGTCACCAAAGGCTGCTGGAAAGATGACTGGCCCCGAGGAGGCAGCATTGGCTTACCTCGCTGTGGCCTTCGGTTCCATGGCCCCTTGCCTCTCCTCTTGGTACTGGGTGTCACACTAGAACCCTCTTTTGGTCTCGGCCTTTTCAATTTTGAAACCTTCTTCTAACTAGCTGTAGCCGTAACAAGCATGATGACTCGTAGGTTAGTCTCAATCACCCTGCTGACCTCTACAAGGGTATTAAACTTCCTGATCCACTGTGGAGTAACTCTGTAGCTAATCAAGGGCTTCAATCCAGTTTCAAACTACTCATATCTCCAGGGTTCATTATCATACCTCTGGAGGTAAGAGGAATACCGAGACAATTCCATGAACTTGGCCACATATTGGTCTACAGTCATCTCATCCGTCTGTCTCAAACTCATAAATTTCATCTCTTTCTTTTTCCTCACCAAACTAGGGAAATTTTTCTCATAAAACTCAACCAAGAAACTTTCCCAAGTTATCTATATATCCTTGGTCTCCATCAGGGGTTTCGTGCTACACCACCATCTAGCAGCTTCCTTTTATAGCATGAAAGTAGCTAGCTGAGCTTTCTGCTCTGTGGTACAATCCATCACTGAGAATATTTTCTCTAGCTCCCTAACCCAAGCCTTTGCCTTATCCGCATCCAACTCCCCGTCAAACGTGGGTGGACTATTTTGCCTGAACTGCTTCAACAGTTTCTGGATAGGCGTCTGGGTCTGAGCTACCATAGGCTCTTGGGGAGGTGCAGGTAGGTTACCAAATGTGGATCGAGGTACAGGGGCTTCTCTCCTGGCTTCTTCTTTCCTGGCTAGGGTATCTTGCAAGTGCATGGTCATATCATGTTGTTGTTGGGCAATATACCTCTGCTATTCTAATAGCTCCTGGTGCTGACCCATCATGGCTTCATACTAATCCAGCCTCTCTATGATGGTTCGCAGAGGATCCTCAAGCCCAACAGGAACCTTTGGCTCAGCTCTCTGAGCCCTGGGTGGCCTGCCTCTACCCCTACCCCGTCTAGTCTCAACCATATCTGAAAAGAAGTAGCAATCCTTAGTTCACAATTTTAGTACAACCACATATGCATATGGATGCTACCACTTCCATGGCAAGTCACACCAAACACAAGAAAATCATATCATTCAAGAGTCCAACATCGAGCAAAAGTGCCTGAACCTTTGCTTTGATACCAAAAATGTAACACCATAATGACTTAACCCTAACTCATCTCCCTCTAGGCTTGATTCCATATGATTCCTAAAGAAAATGACCAAAACTGTGGTATTTTACTACTTTAAGTCAGGGTTTAACCGGTCATATTTTGCCTCATGGGTCCCGTGTACCCATCATTTACATCCTCTACTTAATTACCATTTATAAGACTTGTACATAGCCTCAAACAACTCATAAACCACGGATATGAAGCCAAAAACCAAGAAAATGCAATTTCTCAAATGAGCCCAAAAGTCAGATTTTTGGCTCTAACTTTGGAAAATCATAACTAATTCTAGAAAAATGGGAATCAAGCAAATCATAGCTCTCTGAAAATATTTTGATGTTAACTTCACACTAAAAATAAATCCCAACCACAATCTCAGTGTTTGGACCATCTTTGACATTGAAAAAAAGACAGAGGTCCGACTGTCCCTGGTACTGGTGCAGCTTACTGTCATGAACTTTGAAAATTCATAATTAATTAAAAAAAATCCAATCTGGTAAAATTATACCAATTTAGAAAGTTACAAATGTTGAATAGAGGAGAAAAATAAGTCCAGATCAGTTCAGGAGCTCTTGGACCTCGAAAACTGATGGAACAATAATGAAAGTCAGATAGCTTCCCTGATGCTGATACAGAACTTCAGAAAGCCGTTTCTCCCTCTACAGACCTCCAATTGAGGTGCTTCTAGTTGGTATAGGTCACTATGGATATCCATTTTATTCTCATAAAATTTCATGACAATTGGACACCATTTAGTCTATGAATGTCATGGATTCATTTTCAGACTAGTTGCACAATACCATGACCAAAACCATCAAAATTTCCCAACTTCAAAAATTTGCCAAATATTCCCTAGACCTCCAAATATTACCCACTTTAGCTTCTCAAGAAGCTCTCAATAGACTTTAGAGGCATGCCAAATTCCATATCAAGAAGAGCTCATCTGATTATACTTTGACGGAGCTCACAAAATTGGCGGTTTTGGCACCCAAAATGGTTCAAAGTGGGTCCAAATGGCCTCCCACATGTTCTAGCATCTCTTGGGCAAGTTTAAAAGTATAAACATAACATATATGAATTGCCTAAGTGATCCAAGTCATCATACATTTCAAATTCACTATGCTACGGAATAAAATGCACTATTACATGTAAGTCACAAAAGGGCCAAATTCCACATTTTCATTGCTTTGGCTTTCTACGTAGTTCATACATACTTATACATATGTTTACACGTGCTCACATATTTACAGCTCAAAAATAATAGGTGCATACTCATTTTGGCAGCTCTTTACATCAAAAGATCTAAAATAACTACACCACTTCGTAAGCATACTCTACTAGGCTCCATGGTGTGCACTTGGTTCTCCTTGAGCTCCACCTAAGATGTTAAGATGGGAGAGGGAGGGGGTGAGATTCAGGGAATCTCAATAGCTTATACTCATTCAAGAAGCAATCAAGATATATAAACTAATCAAAGCATGCAAACAAGTCACAATGACATAACATATGAGTTTCATGCCATGAATATCATATCAATGCCAAGAATAAGCTCTAGGGACTTTTGGTCTAGCTTCACCCAAGTTTTGGGACTTTTGGATTGGCCTCACCCTTAGTTTAGGGACTTTTGGCTCCACCTCATCCATCTCAAAGGACTTTTGGCACCACCTCACCCGAGCAATTTCTACAATTCATATCATAAGCATATTGGTACCAATGTATCAAGGCAGCATCAAATGGCATGTCTCATCATACAAGCACATACACAAGCATACAATGACTATTACACATACAAGAATGCAACAAGAAAGAGTGGAGAGCTACCTTATCGGCTAACACAAGCCTTCCCTTTCAATTTCTCTTCTTCCTTCTTGATTTCACACTCTGAACTAGATGGAGTTGCTTCCTTTGAGCCTAGGCACAACAAAGAGTATGGAATTATTCTCTCATAACTCAAATAAGTACTCACAAAGCTAAAAGGGCTCTTCATCGAAGCAAACCCCCACTACATATGTAAGAAACTAGGGATTCTCTCTCTAGAATTCCACTCACTTTCCTTCCTCTCTCAAGCTCTCAAAAAGGAAAGCAAAGAAGAAAAAGTGAAGCTACATGAGCTCTAGCCTTCTTCAAGAGTGGTTTTCCACTTTCTCTCTTTTGAACCAAACCTAAATCAACTACCAAAATCATAGAAAGAGAGGGCAAAGAGAGAAGAAAAACATGCTAAGAAGAAAAGCTATGGAAATCTCAAGCTTGCTTACCTTTTTGCTTGTTCTCCTTCCTTCTCTAGGTCTCTCTCTCTCTCCACAGCCCTTTTCTCTCTTCTTGGTCGATGCTTAGGTCGGTTTACAGAGAAAGAATGAATATAGACTCTTTAAGAAGTCAAATTCTCTTTTTTCATGCTTTTTCAAACTTACCCTCACTATAGCGAAGAATAACCCTCGGTACGGCGAGCATGTATCAGTTCCAGACCCCCCTTTCACTATGGCGCGTGCTACGGCGAGCAACACCCTGGTTTTTGTATGGGATGCTCGTACTCGCTATAGTTAGAAGCATTTTTGCTATAGTGAAAAGGAACTCTGGCTATAGCTAGACTCTTTCTCGTTATAGCAAATAGGTACATTCGTTATAGCTAGGCTATAGCTAGCAGACTTAGAAAATTTTCAGCCCTTCGAAAATTTTTCAGCTTTTTTTTTTTTTTTTTTCTGGTTGTTACATATCATTTGGTTCAATGGTGGGGAGGTTAATTCACATTCATCTGCACTCTCATTATTGGGATGATGCCCAAATGCATCATTAACCATGTCTTGTACAGGGTTTTCAATGACAATCCTATCTTAAATCACATGTGACCTTGAAGGAGTTTCAATTATATTGTCCAATGCACATGTTTCCCCATGTCTAAGCCAGATAGTGTACCCTCTTGGAAATGGCTTGACAATCAAGTGGTCATAAGCAACTTGTCTAATTTGCATTTGGGACATGGGCATATTATCTTGCCTTTAATACTCTGATTAGCAAATGCGACGTCTAAAAATTTATTGAGTGCTTCTACATATTTAGAGGTGTTTCGAGGCTTATTAATCCAAGATTTGTCCATATTTGAAAACAAACTATCTATAAGTTCAAATCAAAATTTCAATAATATAAAAAAAATTTTAAGGATTAAGTTACTTGAAAAAATTATTCTTTTTCCACCTGCACTACCTTTATTCTCCTTATGTCACATAGAAAAAGATATTTATAACTAACTAAAATTTTAAATCTAAAATTAAATTATTCAATTTAAAAAGATATTTCACAATTTGCTCACAGACTAACAATATATAAGTTAGAACTATATTATCTATAAATAAACAAAGAAGCAAATGCAAATTGTTAGTGTGACAAGCAATCAAAGTTTTAGAAGACAATCAACACTGTAACAAAAGGAATCATATAATAAAAGCATTAACTAATAATTTATATAATAAATTTATTACTAAATAAAAATTAATAAAGCTAAAACTTTTTTTAAGCCTAAAAATTAAAATGCACTATCGTATAGAGATATGAGACTTTGAACCATTATACTGTTTTCATGGTTAAAGCAAAAGGTTAATTAATAGATGAGATACCTACAAAATTTCTTAATTGGTGAATGAAAACAAAGAAGGTAAATTGATTGTGACTTACTAAAATTGAACCATTCATATATAAGTTGTGACTAAGAGTGGCATGATACCTTGTTGGTACTTAACTGGTATAATATTAAAAGCTCTGAATCAAATTAAAAACATCTGGGTGGATGGAATGTATGCATCAACATATCATGCACCCCCTTCTGTAACTCCAACTTCTTTACATTCTACTACACATCCTTATTTCTTTATTCTTTTTTCATGCATTTGATTTGATGTGAAAATAATTGAAAGATAAATTAGAAGAGATTATCATAACAATAAATTTAGGTAGTAGTTTTATAGACTATAGATCATATCTAAGTAAACTATAAGTTACATTGCCAAGCCACTACAAACAAGCTTGTGCTAAATTTCATTATACTTAAAGATTTATGTTAAGTCATATGATCATGAAAATAAACATAAATCTAGCATACATATACTTGTTTTATCTTTAAAAAGAAAATTCATATGCATTATGAATCAGTTATTAATTAGCATAGAATCAATTACTTGAGTTCCTACTTATTCATTCATAGAAAGTACATAAATAATAAAATCTAAACTCTAAAATTGTTCACAATCAATCTAGTAGAAATTACATTTAGTATAACTTCATTCTTAGTTACTAATTTAGTTTATTTGACCTTTTAATTCTTTTAAATTAAAAAACAGTTAATATTTTGTTACTTGATACACATTTCTCACGAGACAATATCTTAATATACTGCTTGGTTGAAGAATTTCATCAACAATAACAGCAGAATTGGACTGGGTCCAAAGTGTCGCTCATCAGCGACTCAAATTCTTTCAAATTTTAGACTGTTGCAACTAATGCTCAAGAGGATGCCCAAAAAGTCGATCATCTACTTTTATTTTCCCTTTCCCTACTCATGGTCTCACTCTGATAAGCTTTCACGAGTCTTCATGAGACTTTCTTTCCTTGATATAGGGTAAAGAAGAAAAGCCTAAAAACTATATACTCAAGCTAGTAAGTAATACCAAAAAGCACTCACAAACCAACACCAAAAGGAGGAGACCACTATCATATTATCTTACAATTACATCCATCCATCTCCCATTTGTCATATTTAATTTGTCTTCCATAGTGTGGTTTCCAAGGACATTTTATCCTTGATCAAATAGTAAGAAGTAGTAAGGCATGTGAGACATTATGTGATGTCTTAGATGGTGCAAATATAGATGTAGTTGAAATTGTTTAAATTGGATATCAGAATTTTTTACTTCAATTGCCATTAATTCATTCAATATTTAAGCATAGAGGCCATTATATATCAAATTTTTTTAGGGTCATAGCCGAACCCACCCAATTAAATCCTGTAAAACCAGCAATCGCAGAGCATCAGGGCCCCATAAGTGTACTTATTTACTTTTATAGTCCATAAATGTTTACTATTTTATTTAATCATGCTATTTAGCAATTCCTTCTCTTCTCGCTATATATACACTCCTTCCTACCTTTACACTTCTCACATCACTTTTCAGCACACACACTCTTCTATAATAACAATATCAGGACCAAGCAAATTGAGGAGCTTCGTGGTGTTATTTCTACATTTTTCTATTTTAATCAAACTACAAGCCAAATGCTATCACTACCAGTGGGGCCTCACACTTAGCTTAGATCAAAACCAATGGAATGAATATGTGACTGAGTAGGTCAAATCTCAGAAATTATAACACAAAAGAGCTTCTAACACTTTCTTGTTTAAATCAACCTATCCTTCTAATTGGTAATGGAGAAAGTTAATCTATGGAGCTACATCTAACGAGACAAAGTGTATGGAGCTACATCTAATCAGAATAAGTAGAATAACACCTTTAAGCAGTACAAATAAAGAGGAACTTACAGGTTAGCCAAAAATCTGGAATTATAGGCAATCAAAATCCAATAACTTGCTACTTTGTCTCTTCTTTAGGAAAGCAATGTTCTAAACTAGAATGCAATGGCACAACAATAGGCAGTGGGGACAACATAAAAGTGAAGGGCCAGTGGGGACAATGGAATAGTGAAGTGGTCTCAACAGGGATGATAAAAGAGTGAAGAGGGGCAATCGGGTCTCGATGGGGACGGCGGAATAGTTAGGGCACAATAGAGGCCTTTAGAATTGACTTTTCTTTTTAATTTACACGGACACTTGATGAACTTACATGTGGTTGTTATCAACCGCAATTAAACACTTATTTAGCGGGGGTTGTGTCAATCGCCGTTAGTCAACCGCTGTAAATTTTTAAATTTCTCGTAGTGAGTGCAGCGTAATGGGTCTCCCTCCCAAAACGCATTATTTAAATTTTGGTCCATTTGCTAATTTGTAAAATAATAGGTCTCTTCCCAAAAATATTTTATTTATATAATTTATATATTGTCTATTATATCTTTATAATTATTATTTTATTTATTAAATTATTATTTTAACTATCAAATCAATTTTTTAAAAGTAGAGACAAATTATTTTTTATCTTATCTATCCCACCTACTTAATTTTTATATTCTTTTTACTTTTACATCATCTAACCAAATGGCTCATTGTTAAATAAATCAACAATTCAGAGATCAAGAATTTGACAACCACCATTCACCCAAATGCTATCAGCATGTTCGTTGAAAAGGAATCTTATATATATATATATACATTGCATGGCTAAAATCGCATCCTTTAGCTACTACATTTTGGTTTTTATTCTCTTCTTTTTGTGTGGCAGGGCTAATTGGTGTGATAAGGATTTGTCAGTTTCTAATAAATGCATGAGCTAGTCATCTTTACTAGTTATATATGTAGATGCAAGTTTAAAATTTAATATTTAATACTAAAATAAAAATGTCATACTAAATATATATCAGTCTAGTTTAGCACTGTTTCCCTGCTAAATATTTAACTTGTTAATTAGTTATGTGATGTAGGTGAGATTATATGTGCGTTATCTATTTAGTCATTATTAAATGATTGTCTTGATCTTTTTAACTTTATATTAAGTTTTATTTTAATCTCTTATTCCTTTTTTGTTTTATTGACATCTTTCAATTGATTAAACATCTTTAAATTAGTCTCTTGTGCTTGTATTATTAAACTCATCAACTTAGAGTAGTGATGTGACATCTAAGTCAGAGAATACATATTTAGACTCTTAAATGGCCAATAAACTTTTTTGGCCAAATAACCCCCTCTATGTTAGCAAAGAACAAAAATTACCCAACAAAGTCCAATACATTGTTTTCATCCCTAAGAACAAGAGTACCAATTCCCAGTATCATCCAAGGTGTAAATCTCCAAGATACCCACAGCTTAAAATTGGGGAGTGTAATGCCTAATATGTTATAAAAACACCAAAATGGGTCAATTTGAAAAGCAAGTCCATTGAGATGATCTATTCAAGGGAATAAAATTTTGATAAAATTTTAAATAATAGAAAATGAGAATTTAAGCCTTGAGTTGCCCAAAAACCAAGACCGAAGTGATTCAAAAAATTTGCCTAATGACTAGTGGCATTTTTGTAAATAAGTGTAAGTTTGGAAAAAACACCTAGGAGGGATTTTTAAATGAAAATTTTGAGTTCCTAGAGTTCTTAGAGGCCCCAAATGTGACGACCCTAACCTTTAATCATTGTAATTAAGGTAAATCACATGATTAATAACCATAAAGCAGGGTTACATGGCATTGAGACTAATTACATTATGGAAATACAGGGAAATTTGAACCTTAATAGTGTCAAAGTCATCAACCACATAATCATAACCACTTACATACCTCAGGGGGAAGCAACATTCATTTATAAGTCTTGATTATATTACCTATCATTCCCACATCACATTTATCTTCTATTAATGTTTCTAAATCATCCCTTGAGGTTACCATAAGAAAAACCAAGAATTTATAGTAAATATAGGGATTTCGGGACATTCGCCGCGGCCAATTTCCATTTAGCTGCAACCAATTCCCCTCGGCTTCACCCCTCGCATCGTTACTAATTTCGCCGCGGCGATAGTAGCGGCGAGTTGGACCTTAGCCGCGGCTAACCTACATGGCGCCGCGGCGAAGAAGCCTCTTGGAACTTCTCTCGCTCGCCTCTCGATATTGGCCACGGCCAATTACTCCCTTAGCCGCGGCCAATTCCTCTCTGGAATGCCTGGCTCATTTTCATAAAAGTTCGCCGCAGCCAATTCCTCAATTTGCCGCAGCGAATTTCCCTCTGGACGACTCCCAGGTTAGCCTCTCGAAGTTAGCCGCGGCCAATTACATATTAGCCGCGGCGAATTTCTCTCTGGTGCTCTCCCTAGGCAACTTTGCCACTATTGGCCGCGGCCAACCACCTCCTGAACCTACAACTCTCAAAACCTTGTCTCATACTCTCCACTCTTCCTCCAATAACCCCCTAGGGTCACTCTACCATGAATTATGCAACTCCCATGGTGTTTATGCACCTTATTTACCCAGCTATTCTACCATCTCTAATTTGAAATTTAAGTATGAAATCCTGCCCATCCAATTGCCATATGACAGTAATTACACATATTGATATTTCAAGAAATTACATAAGCTCCCAACAATCAACATTCCGTTAAGGTTCCATACATCATTGATTCAAGTCAACAATCTAATATCAAAGGATTTCATTGCTCAAAATGAATGTTGAGGTTCATACATCGATCAACAGCTAATGTAAAGCCTATGCCTCATTAGTTACATTCCATACTATCAAAACACATTCTCCTACACTTGGCAATGCAGATACATGATGATGCTATACAAGACTTAACAAAATTAGAATCTACCCTATTCTACTCAGACCAAGTGTAGCTCCCCACACCGGGCCTCAGCTCATGGATGTTCATCCACTTGCTTACCCTTATCCTTACTCGAAGAACCTTCACCTGAAATGTTAATCCCATGAAACGGGGTGAGATATGAATCTCAATAACCAAGGCAATTCCATCATATACTCCATATTAATTCGCATACATACATAATTTCACATAAACACCAGCAGTAGACCATTCATATCAGTAAATGAAATAATTAGGCTATCATGATTACTATCCCATACTAGCAATCACATTATCACATGTTAAAGGCCATTAACACCGGAGAGGCCCATCCACGGCACCTACTCCTCATTGAGCACAACTGGGGCTCAGTGCATCTGGGGTTTGATCATAACCCGGTGCTCGATCGAAGCACATGAACGGGTGGCAGCCACATCACAGCTCCACCATGGACTCACAAGGTCCAATCATAATTCAACAGATAGCCAACTAATTCATTCAACATTTCAAATCATTCATGTATAGCAAAATATGAAATTAACATAGATATATGCATGGAATTAATGTAAACCCGGTTACCTCACTTGTAGACACTTGCAACAATCACCAATGGTGCAGAAATCCCCCTATAACCATAGCATCATAGAATTACTACTCTAATTCATCATTAATAGTCATAATCAGTACCCAAGGAATTTAAAATGCTAATGACTACCCAAGAATCATTTACCCAGCCACAACAAGTCCCAATTTCGGATTTAAGTGTCATCTACCAGAAAACTCCACATTCCACCGAAAATCTCAAGCAATTTCGTGCAAAACTAACACCCATTTTCTAAATCAGCTATGGGAGTCTCAAATTAACCAATAAAGCATCAAAATGGAGGGTTTAAACTCATCCAAAGTCAGCCCTAAGCTCAACCTACGAATTTCATCAAGAAAACCCCCAAACACTCACATTTCAGATTTTGGGTGGAGTGAAAATACTCCAAATGAAAAACTAATTGGACCAAATTAAAGGGAAAGATGAGGGGATTAAGTTGTATAACTATTACCTTGGCTGAATCTTGCTCTAAATGTGAGAAAATGCAAAATTCTTGCCCCAAACCCCAGCCTCCTCTCCAAGCTCCGAATTTGCCTCTTGAGTTTCAGAAAAATATGAGAGTGGCTGAAGCATTAGGGTTTTAAGTGGGCTTAAGTTGGGTCAAAGTGGGTCATGGGTTGCTCCAAGGTCCATCTTCATTTGGGCTTCAGATTTTTTTAAGTTTGTTGGGCCAGTTTAGAGGTGTTGGGCTGCAGAATTTACTGGGCCAGTTTTTACACTTAAGTTGCTGAAGTTTAACTAGGTTTGGGCCAAGTTTGAAGAGCTCAAGAGTTTTAGGTTTGCACAAAGATTATTGGGCCACTTAGAAGAGTCTATACAAGGTAAATCTTGGGCCTCCATCACACTAAATTATGTTAGGTCTGCACATAATCCATTGGGCCTCCATTAGCCTCTTCTTATGATCTATTAATTTAGGCCTAGATAGAATTTCTATCATAATTAAATCTCAAACCCATATTAATAATTTATCTCTCTAAAGTCTCCATTCACTTAACTTGCCCAATGAGCCCATATTAATTACTCTTAATTAATTCTAATCCATGATTAACACCTTAATTAATTATGGGGTGTTACACCAAAAACCATAGGAAGCCTTGGGATTAATAAAGCTTCTTCGGTGTACTCTTTCCGATATCAGTAGACTCAAACTTTGACTAGTTCATTTGGGAATGTTTTAGCTCTGATTTGAGTAATTTCAAAAGCATTTTATTAAATTGAGAATCTAAATTTTATAATGGAAGATAAATTTCTCAAAAAGGAGCTAAAATGAAGGCAAACTGAAAATGCCATGATGGAAGGGCAAAAATGGAAATAATTTTTACAAGGAAGCTTCCAAATTCTTCTTTAAAAGTCCACGTTTTTCCTCTCCCTCCCTAAACCAAATTTTTTTTGTTCAATTTCAAAGAAAATTGATAGCTCCTTAGGCACACAAAAGAGAGGGAACTTTAGAGGAAGAAAGCAAGGCCAAGGGTGAGATAGAGTAGGATTTTGATACTTCATCCTCTTGAAACTTCATCCTCCTCTTCTTGCTTTATCTTTCCATGGTTTTAATGAAATTTTTGGTGCTGGTTTGGGGTCAAACCAGAGGAGATAAATTCAAAATTCAAGGAGGAGGAAGGGGAAAGAGGAAGGACTCTTATAGGAAACTTTATTTCAAGGTAGTTTCTCTTCCTTTGTTGCTTCTTTTTCTCCTTCTCTTCCATGGTGGGATGCCTAAAATAGAACCATGAAAGGGGGAAATTTTTTGTTTTATAATCCATAAGAATTCATTAAACTAGGGCATGTGAAGATTGAATACACTAAATAATTGCATTAAAAGCTAGTAAAATTCAAGTTGGAAAAGTGTAGAGTTCTTGAATGCAACTTAAAATTTGATTTAATATATAAGTTTTCTTGCATATGTAAGTGTTCCATTGAGCTCCTAAGACTCCTAGAAATCTCCCCAAGTGGCTCTCTCATCATGAAAAAATCGAAAACTTCAAGAACCCTCTTTGGTGTGTTTGTCTAAGCCTAGGCTAGTCCATGTAGCTAGGGGATATTTTAAATTGTTTCAAGCTTGATTTAAGACTTTATACCGTGGTAGAAGGTAGGAGGAACCCTTAGGAAAAAATTTAGAAGCCTTAGGTTGGGAGATGAGGCAATGACTTCCATAATATAACCTTATGAAGTAACATGTACCTAGGTTTGTGAAAGTGAGTGTGTGATGGCTTCAAGGACCTTAAATAAGATCAAAGAGGCCTAAATATGGCAAGAGAATGGAACCAAAAATGTTAATTATGGTAGTTGCTTCACTAGGTTATTAATGGAACCATATTGTGACAAATAGAATAAAGTGTATTCTTAAAAGTGAATTGTGTAACACCCCAAAATTAACTAAAGTATTAATCATGGATTTGGGATAATTAAGAATAATTAATATGGGATAAATGGGCAAGTTAAGTGAATGTGAATTTAGAGAGATAAATTATTAATAGTTTGAGGTTTAATTGAGTTATAAACCTTATCTAGGCCTAAATTAAATTAAGTAGGTCAAGGTTAGGGACTAATGGAGGCCCAAGAACTTTAAGTGCAAACCCAACCTTTATTGTGAGGCTTGGCTCAAGAGATGGCACCTAGTGATGGCCTAGTTCAATTTAATGAATTAGAAACCCAAGACCCAACTTGCATAAGCCTTGTAATTAGCCCAATAACCCTTGAGCAGACCCAAATCAATTGAATCCTTTAAACTTGGTCTGGCCCAATTAAATATCTGTAACCTAACACATTGAAGCTGGCCCAATAAAGTTTAAATCAGAACCCACTTGCCATTGGACCCTTGGGTTAGCCCATGAACCACATTAGACCCAACTTCAACCCAACTAAAACCCTAAATACTTCAATCCCTTCCCCATTTTGCTGAAACACAAAAGAGGAATTCGAAGGTTTGGAGGGAGGTTAGGGTTTGGGCCAAGAAATCCATCATTTCCCACTTATAAAGCAAGATTCAGCCAAGGTAATTGTTATATAACTTAATCCCCTTCTCTTTCTCTTCATTTTAGCCGGATTAGTTTTTCATTTAGAGAATTTTCACCATACCCAAAATCTGAAATGTCGTTGTTTGGGATTTTCTTAGTGAAATTTCATATGTTGGGGCTAAGGGTGTGATTAGATAAGTATAAACTCTCCATTTTGATGCTTTCTTTGCTGGTTTGAGAGCCCTATAGCTGATTTATAATATGGGTATTGTTTCTGTGCAAATTTACTCAGAATTTGAGGTGTTATTTTGAGGAAACTGGGGTAGGAGCAACCAAATCCGAATTTGGTTTTCGTGGTGATTGGGTAAGTGTTTCTAAGTCATCCTATTTAGTTTAATATTTTTTTTAAGTGATGGGTTTGCTTATACTAATTTGTGATTAGGACAGTAATGGCTTGGTTTTGTGTCTATAGGCTGACGTAACATTCAATTGGCTCTTAAAAGATTGGCTACAAATGAGGTAACTAGGACTATATTAATTGCATGCATATATCTGCTTTAATTTTATATTTGTTGTACATGAATGATTTGAAATGCTGAATGAATTGGCTGGCTATCTATTGTATTATGATTAGACCTTGTGAGTCCATGATAGAGCTGTGGTGCAGCTGCCACTCGTGATGTGCTTCGATTGAGCACTGGATTATAATCAAACCCCATATGCACTAAGCCTTGGTTGTGCTCAATGGGGAGTAGGGGCCGTGGATGGGCCTCTCCCAGTGTTATTGGCCTTTAACATGTGGAAATATGATTGCTAGTATGGGATAATAATCATGATAGCCTAATTGTTTCATTTACTGGTATGACTTTTAATGCTTACGTGAAATTATGTATATATGTTAATTAGACTGGAATATATGAATGTAATTTGCCTTGGTTAGTGAGATTTGTATCTCACCCCATTTCATGGGCTAAATATTTTAGGTGAAGGTTTTTTGAGTAAGGATAAGGGCAAACAAGTAGATGAACATCCATGAGTTGAGGCCTAGTGTGGGGAGCTACGCTTAGTCTGAGTGGAATAGAGTAGATGCTAATTTTGTTACCCTTTGTATAGCATCATCATGTATCTGTATTGCCAAGTATAGGCGTTTATATTTTGTGTAGTTGGAATGTATTTATTAAGGAGTTAATTCTCAATATAGCTTAGTTTTGGATGTATGAACTTATAGTATTTGACGTATGAATTTTGTTGAATTCATGATATGGTTTACTATTGGGAATGTCATCATGGGATATATGAGATTTTTTATTTAAATCAATGTTACATGAAATCTTTGAGGGAATGCACGTCTGAATGATAATTGCTAAAAGCTTATAAAATTCTGCTATTGGTAATTTATGAATTTGCTTACATATGGTAGTAGGATGAGTAGGAATTAGTACTTAAGTGTTGGATTAGTAAATGGTAGAAGAGCTAGCTAAATAAGGTGGATAAACACCATTAGAGTCATATAAAATAAAGGGAAGTGGTCTTAAGGTGTTCCTAAAAAGAGAATTGGAGTGTCTGGAATAAAATTTAGGAGATGTACCTACAGGAGGGAGTCACATTGTGGCTTGGAAGGCCTCGCCACCGCCTAAAGAGTGACAGTGGTGAGGAACACCACGGCTTGAAGAATCTTGTCGTGGCTCAGTGTGAAAAAAATTACCTAGAAGGGTGGTAAAGTGAAACCTCGCTGTGGCGCAATAGGTCATGTCGTGGCGTTAGTTGAGGTAATTAGGCAAGGAGTGTCCAATGGCGAGCCTCGCTGCGGTGCAAGAGTCTTTTGTCGAGGCGAGAATTGTGGGAATTTGAATAGTAGTCCCAGGAGGCATTTCTGTTGCGACACCACATAGGCTAGTCGCGACAATGGTCAACTCGTCGTAGTGATTTTGCATGAATTGCCCAATGATTCCTGAGAGATAACGTAGCTGCAATGTGGAAGGTCTGGGTTGCGGAGCAAAGTGAAAAATATAGTTTTTGATCTCCAGTACCTAACTTAACCCTGGCAGGAGGGTTTGAAGTCGCGTCATAGGTCCTCAAACTCCTAACTTTAGCCTAAAAACCCTAATTTCTTCAATGGTAATGCTAGGAAATGATATAGGAACACTTGTGGGAGGTTTTTGTGTGTTGATACTATGGATGGATGAATCACAAACCCTTTATGATAGTATAATTTCTTTTATATATTCTTTGTGCTTGTGGTTGTTTAGTGAAGATCCTAACATCAAGGTTCAAATTTTCCTATATTTTCATAATGTAATGGATCGTAACAACTCCAAACCTTGACCATAAATTATTAGTCATGTATTTAACCATAATTACCATGTATAGAAGATAGGGTTGTCACAGTTGGTATCAGAGCAATGGTTTAGGCAATTATGTTGGATTTATAACTTTGTAGTTAGAAAACTTGGCAATCATGATGCATGCATGATAGGAATAGGAGCATTGTGACTTGGTGATAACTCTTATACATACCTATAGCTGCCATGGGTGGAGTTGTGTTTTGTTTGCCTTAGGCTGTAGCTTAATAGGGGATGCTTGTGGTTATGCTTATGGCATTGCAGATTTAAATGGCTACACATAGAGAAACAACTGAGATGCTAAGAGAGATATAAGAGGCTATGGCTGCAATGGCCAATCGAATGAGAGAACAAGTTGAGGCCCATGAAACTACAGTTAGGGCAATGATAGACCGACTCTAAGAGCAAGCCGAGGCTCATGTAGCAACTGTACAAGTGCTGCAACAACTACATGAAAACATGAATAAGTAGAATCATATGGTGCCAATAGAGAACTGTGTTAGTGCTGGTCATACCTCTGGTGTGGGACACCAAGGGGAAGATGGCGACCTCTCTATTACATTAGCCAAATTCAGAAAAGTTGATCCTCCATCGTTTTTGGGGGAGTTAGACACTAAGAAAGCCAAGAGGTGGCTGATACAACTAGAGAAGATCTTTAAGGTTATGACTTGCACCACCGAACAAAAGGCAAAGCTGGCCATCTACAAGTTGGAGAGTGAGGCTGAGCATTGGTGGAGGAATGCCTCCAGATTGTTGATTGTAAGGGAGATACCCTTGACATGGGAAAGTTTTCAAAATGCTTTTGAGAGCAAATATTTCCCACCATCAGTGAGGGTTGACAAGGAAGCTGAGTTTAACTTCCTCGAACAAGGGGACATGAATGTGGACCAATATGCTGCCAAATTTATTCAGGTGTCTCGCTTCTCCTCCTACTTGAAATGATATGATGATGAGCCATGGAAGGCTAAGAAATTTGAAAGAGGCCAGAAACTGGAGATTAAAGACAAAATTGTATCTTTATAGATCCCCAATTTTGATGAATTGGTAGAGAAGTGTAGAGTGACAAAGAGGGCTATAATGGAAAGTGAGGCCAAGAGGAAGAAGACCCCGGAGGGTAAGTATGATTGGGGCATGGAGCCTTTTAGGGGCAGAAGTAAGAAGGGAGCCAATAGTGGGAATGGCTCTTGGGGTAGAAGGCCACCCCCAAGGAATGTCCCTCAAAGAAGAAGTATGGGACCCCCAAGGAGTGCAGTGAATGCCCCACCCACTTGTACCAAGCATGGGAAGAACCATGGGAATGGGCCATGCCCGGTGTGTTATAATTGTGGGAAGCTTGAACACTATGCACGGGCTTACACGGTGTCACGAGAGTTAGCCTCATCGGTTAAACCACCTATCCAGGGAAGGGTGTTTGCCCTTACCAAGTAAGAGGCTAATAGATCCTCTAGTCTGATTCGAGGTACTTTACTTATCCATAATCATGTCATAGATGCATTGTTTAACTCAGGTATGACCCACTCATTCATCTCATATGACTGTGTTAAGCATCTGGGTCATAAAACTAGCCTGTTGCCATTTGAATTATTTATGTCCACATTAGATATCTATGATTACATCTGATGTATGCTTAAATTCTACTATACAATTAGATAGCTGTTGTACTACCTTTGACTTGATTTGCATTCCTTTGTGTGATTTTAATGTAATCATTGGTATGGAATGGTTGTCAGCTAATAATGTAATACTTGATTGTAACCGTAAGACTGTTTCCTTACTTGCAAATATACCTAAAACTTGTCCTATGACTGAGCTTACGTATGTGTCTGCAGCCCAAGCCAGGAGCTGCCTTAGGCGTGGTTGTCAAGGGTTTCTAGTATTCTTTTCATTGTATGTTGAGGTTGATGATGGGTTGGAGGATATACTTGTGATTAGAGAATTCCCTGAAGTTTTCCCTAAAGAGTTTAGTGGACTACTGGCAGAGAGAGAGCTAAAGTTTACCATTGATCTAATACCCAGTATCTAATACCATATATATCTAATCCCATTCATGGTATTCATAAGCTCCATATCATCATTTTCATAAGAGCATATGGAAAAGGAATTAATAATAATAGATTTAATCGCATTACATCATACCTAAAATTTTAAATTGGTGTCACGTGGATTGTGTAGGTTCATACCATGCATCCTCATATTTAAATACATTATTACAATCCATTTTCATCACAAAATCTTGCTCATGACTCAAGGATACTGAAATGGAGCATAAATTGAGCTTATCGAATTTCAGCCAAATTAGCCCCCATTCTGTTTAAAACTTTGGAAAATTATAACTAAATATAAAAAAATTGAAATCATGTAATATTGGTCATTCTAGAATTCTTGGGATGTCTATGTCATGTTAAAAATAGGTACAAGTCATAACATCCCACACACTGAATGTTTGAAATGGTCTGGAGGTCGGACTGGATCCTGATGCTGTCACAGTTTACTGATATAAATTCAAAAATGTCCAATTAATTCCACAAAAATCCAATCTATGAAAATGATGCCAATATAGAAATCTATGGATGTTAAATAGAGAAGAAAAATATCTCCAGATCAGTTCATCAGGCCCAGACCTTAGAATTTGATGGAATAATACTTCTGGTCAGGCAAGGTTACTGATACTGGATAGAAACTTCCAAAATTCATATATTTCTCCCTAGACCTCCAAATGAGGTGCTTCTATTTGGCACAAATCATTGTGATTGTCTAGTTTTTCTGTATAAAATTTCATGGCAATTGGACATTATTTGAGTCTTGTGTGACAAAAAATAATTTCAGACCCAATGTAACAGTGCATTAGACTATTTCAAGAATTTTAGCCAACTTTGAAAAACTATCAAATATTCTATAGGTCTCCAAAAGTTATGATATTTAGCTTCTCAAAAGCTCTCAATAGGGCCTAATTGCATGCCAAATTTCAGACTAAGACTAACTCATTTGGCTAAAAAGTAATATAGGGTTTCATTATGGTCAAATGGTCCCAAACCACTTGCGTCTCATTTTGGCCTCTTCACCCTCACTCATACACATTACACCAAGTTTTTCTCAAATGCATACATTGGCATAAACACTCAATTTATGTTCTAGAATACATACACCATACTCATTCATTTAGCTATCAAATAATATCATTTTTACATTTATCCAAAGGGTTATAGACTATTTAACATAATAATATACATCATCAAGTCTCATTGTGAATCAAAAGACACAAATCAAGCATAAGGGTGGCAATTTTCTTTCTTCAATGTGGTTGGCTCCCATTGCCATGTCCACTTGGTCCACCTAGCATATTAGGGCATTTAAGAGAAGGGAGTGAGATTCAAGAATGTCAATAGCTCATCTCCCATTCCATCACATATAATATGTGCAAGCAAGTTCTATGAATGCATGTGTGAGAAAAATAAAAGTCATGAACATTTAAAGTCAAGCTTTGCATAGAAACACATCATATAAGATATTCAAGAGTTCACCAAGTATTTGGATTGGCCTCACACTCCTCTCCATGGTATTTGGACTTGCCTCACCCATTCTTTAAAACCTTTGGACTCAACCATACTCTTTGGGAGTCTACTTTGCTTTTGGGAGATTCTTTACTTTGTCTTAACCAAGCTCATGGGTTTTTGGCTCATCCTCACCATGGTGAAAAGTTCTTGGCCTCTCCACACTCAAGCAAGCTCAACCACACATCATATATTCATTTGAAAGCATAATGTGGCATCAAGAGTCATGGTATATAAGAGCATGCTAGCATACTTTTCATAGCTAAAAAAAATATACATACACACATCATAAAACAAGCTAAACACACATCCATGCATGAGAGAAGGTGGAGAGAGCTACCTTGTACAAATTTACACACTTTTCTCCTGGGATTTCCCTCCTTTGCCTCAACTATACACCCACAATTTAGTGGAGATGGTTTCTCTTAGCCTAGACATGATTTAAGGGAGTTAATTAGGTTCATGAAACATATTCTAAAGCTAAACAATTTGCTTAAGTTCTAGATTACTCTATATGCTTCATTATGATCCATAATGGTGCCTAATGAAGCAACATTCCTCAAATAACTTCTAGGCTTCATTCTTTCCTCTCAATTATGATTCTTGACCCCCTACCACACCATTAAAATAAAGGGCCTAGTATCATGTTGCTTCTTTAGATTGTAATATGGAACCTATGATCCCAATTCACTTTCCTTGAGTTCTAATTTTTTCTTAAAGCCTCTACTCATCTTTATTCATCAAATGTAACTCAAGAATGGCCTTAGAAAAATTTAAAACTCTCCCTAGCACCATGAACATGGATTGGGCGAGACTATGGAGCTTAATAGCTTCTTTGGAGATGCTTTTGTTTTCTTGAAGGATGTAACATCTAGTTTTCTGAAAATGAGAGAAAATGTGAGAAACGTAATGTACAGTTTCTTTGTTAACAAATGAAACTCACCGGATACAAAAGGAAGTCCCTCCAGATGATATAGTTAAGGTCCTAAAAAATTTGGGAAGCATTCTAGACTCCTAAAAATGAGAATTTCATGCTTAGATGGAAGGAAAAATGGAGCTAGAATAAAGAAACAATTTCTTACGAAAAGCTTATGAAACATAATGGTATTTTTGTAATTTTGAGCAAATTTTGGAATTCACACAGGAGGGCTTTTCTAAATGAAAATTTTGAGTTCTCTAGGGTTCTCAGAGGCCCTAAAAACCATGGAAAGCCCCGAGATAGTTAAAATCCCTCCGGTGGATATTTTTTAACGTTGGTTGACCTAAACTTTGATTGATTCGTTCGAAAAGGTTTTAGCTTCAATTTAAGTGATTCCAAAGTCATTTTACTAAATTGGGAACCTAAATTTTATAATGGAAAAGACAGTTCTCAAAAAAGAGCTAAAACAAAGGAGAAATGAAAATGTAAAGAACGAAGGGTAAAATGAGAATTTTTGAAAAGTGTAACTTATTCCCACCTATATATATGATGCACCCTTCTTCCCCCTTCATTATGCACGACCATGTTCTGCCCAAAACTAGAAGAAAACCCTAGGGGATGAGGCACACAAGAGGAGGAAGAAAAGGAGGAGAAATTCAAGGTAGAAAGGTATGGATTTTCATGGTCTTTCTCTTCCAAACCTCTTCTCCTTCATTCTTCTTTGTTTTCTATGATTAAAATGGAGTTTATAAATCTGTTTTAAGGGAGATATTAAGGGAAAAATTCGGATTTGAAGAGAGGAGCTCAAAGAACACAAGATTCAAGTGAGAAAAAGCAAGAAAATAAGGTAATTTCTCTTCCTATGGTTGTCAATTTTGGTGCCTTTCTCCACCATTTCGCCCCACTTGAGAAAACCCTAGGAGGAGATGATTTTTAGGCAGAACAAAGCATGAATCTAAGGAAAAAGGGTGTGGAGATTAAGAATATGCAAAAGGAATTATCAAAAAATCATTAGATTTCAAGATGCAAGTTCTAGGGTTTCAATTGCACCTTGTAAAATCTGATTTTGTATGATGATTCCTAGACCTAAGTAAGAGTTTAAATGAGCTCCCAAGATTCCTAAGAGGCTCCCCATATGCTTATTCCCTTGAGAAAACAAAGAAAGCTCCATGGAACCCAATATGCTTCATAGTCTCGGCCTAGATGGGTTCTCCTAGCTAGGGAGAGTTTTAAATTTTTCTAAGGCCATTCTTGAGTCATATTTGATGAATGAAAATGCGGGGAAGCCTTAGAAACAATTTAGAACTCATAAAAAGTGATTTGGTGTCTTAGGTTCCACATTATGACCTAAAGAAGCAACATGGTGTTAGGCCTTTTGTTTTAATGATATGATGATTCCAAGAGGCTTAAAAGGAGTCAAGAATCATATTTGAGAGAAAAGAATGAGGCCTAGAAATTGTTTGAGAGGTGTTGCTTCATTAGGTGCCAATATGGACCATAATGGAGCTTATAGAGTCATCTAGTGTTTCACCAAGTTATGTAGTCTTAGAATATGTTTCATGAACCTAATTGGCTCCCATAAATTGTATTTAGGCCAAGAGAAACCATCCCCGCCAATTTGTGGGTGTGTGGCCGAAAGGGGAGGCTTGAATCCAAAGGAAAAAGTATGTGATTGTGTGCAAGGTAGCTCTCTCCACCTTCTCTCATGCATGGATATGTGTTTAGCTTGTTTTAGAATGTGAGTATATGTATTTTCAAGCTATAAAAAGTATGCTAGCATGCCTTTATGTGCTATGACTCTTGATGCCATGTTATGTTTTAAATGAATCCATGATGTTTGTATGAGTTTACTTGAGTGAGTAGAGGCCAAGAACTCTTCCCTTGGGTGAGGATGAGCCAAGAACCCTCGAGCTTGGTTGAGACAAAACAAAGAGTTTCCTAAAAGCAAAGTGGGCTCCCAAGAGTATGGTTGAGTCCAAAGTGCTCAAGAATGGGTGAGGCAAGTCCAAAATCCATGAGGAGAAGTGTGAGGCCAATCCAAACACTTGGTGAGCTCTTGAATGATTTGTATGAGTTGTTCACATGCCAAGTTTGCTTTTAAAATATTCATGGCTTTTATTTTCTCCATGCATGCATTTGTAAAGCTTGCTTTGCACATATTATGTGTGATTGAATGGGAGATGAGCTATTGAGATTCTTTGAATCTCATCCCATCCTCTCCAATGCTCTAAAATGCTAGGTGAACCAAGTGGATATGCTAATAGGAGCCAACAACACTAAAGGAAGGAGATTGGCAATCATATGTTTAGCTTTTGCCACTTTAAGACCATGATTGTACCATATGATGTATATGATGTTGTAAATGGTCTATGACCCTTGAGACATGTATAAATATGCTATTATGTGACTTTTAGATGTATGAGTATGATGTATGACCACTAACCCATGTTTTGAGTATGTAAGGTTATAGAATGAGAATTTAAAGTTTGATGAATATGTGTATAAGTGAGGGTTGAATGGCCAAAATGAGATGCATGAGGTTTGGGACCATTTAGGCAGCTAACACAAGTCTTAAATATACTTTTAGACTTGCCCAAAAGGTGCCAACACCAAGGGAAGACCATTTGGCAAGTTTGGTACCCCATATGGAGCCAAATTTGACCATTATGGACCCTATGTCACTTTTTGGCCAAATGAGTTAGTCTTGATCTGAAATTTGACATGCAATTAGGTGTCATTAAAAGATTTCTAGGAACCTAAAGATCATAATTTTTAGAGGTCTACAGAATATTTGATAATTTTTCGAAATTGGCAAATTTTATGGATTTGGTCTGCTGCACTATTTATTTGGTCCGAAATTGTTTTCTATCATCTGAGATTCAAATGATGTCCAATTGCCATGAAATTTCATACATAGAAACTAGGCAATCACAGTGACTTGTGTCAACTAGAAGCACCTCATTTGGAGGTCTAGAGAGGAAGATATGAATTTTCAAAATTTCTGCCCAGTATCAATCATCTTGCCTGACTAGAAGTATTGTTCCATCTATTTCTGAGAGTTGGACTTGATGAACTGACCTAAAGATATTTTTCTCTCTAAATAACATCCATATATTTCTATATTAGTATCATTTGCATGTATTGGATTTTTGTGGAATTAATTGGACATTTTTGAAGTTCATATCAGTAAACTATGACACCATCAGGACCCAGTCCGACCTCCAGACCATTTCGAGTGTCAAACGCTCTGTGTGTGGGATGTTATGACTTGTACATATTTTTAGCATGAATTAGACATCCCAATATTTCCATAATGACCAAGATTGCATGATGTTAAATTTTTTAGATTTAGTTATGATTTTCCAAAATTTGGTCAGAAAATGGAGCACATTTGGCCGAAATTAAATAAGCTCATTTCATGCTTCATTTCGGTTTCCATGAGTTGTGGGCATGAGTTTGTGATGCAAATGAGTTGTAATGATGTATTTAAATATGAGGATACATAGCATGAGCCCACACAGTTCAAGTGAGACCGAAATGAATTTTTAGATATGATGCATAGCAAAATTAATCCCATTCTCTTTACTTTTTCTATGGGAAGCCTATATGAATCATAATAGAATGCCTAAGAATGACATGAAATGAGTTAGAATTTATGGTGTTACAAAGGAGGAAGCTCATGGGGAGTATCTTAGGGGTCTCAAGAACTCATTTAAACTCTTAATTAAGTCTAGAAAGCATCACATAAATTCAGAATTTGGAAGGTGCACTTGGAACCCTAAGCATTGCATCTTGATTTCTAATGGCTATTTCATAGTTTTCTTTGCATATTCTTATTCTCCTCCATCAAATACCTAAGATTCGCCCTTGGTTTGGTTAAAAATTTAACTCCCTAAGGTTGTCCTATGTATGGTTGAAACATGCACAAAGAGAGGGGGAAGGAAGACTAAATGAAAGGATTGCATAATACCTTGTTTTCCTTGCTTTTCCTTGCTTGTTCTTTGCCTTCCTTAGCCTCCTTAATTTCCCTCTATTCTCCCTTCAAAACAGCCCTCACAACTTTAGAAAAATCATGGAGAAGAAGAAGGAAAAAGGGAAGAAGAGATTAGCCATGGTGAAGCATGAAAAACCAAGAAATTTCCTTACCTTTGGCTTGAATTTTATCTCCCTTTTGTTCTTCTCTTAGGGTGCCTTGAAGAGCATAATGTTTTTCTGTCTTGGGGCAACAAGAAGGTAGGCCAAATAAAGGAGAAGAAACGTGAGAAATGGAGAGAGCTCAAGAAGCTTTAAGAATTCTAATAATTCCCATTTTGCCCTTCATTCTTTGCATTTTCATTTCTCCTTCATTTTAGCTCCTTTTTTAGAGTCGTCTTTTCCATCATAACAAATAGATTACCAATTTAATAAAATGCCTTTGGAATTACTCAAATCAAAGCTAAAACCTTCCCGAACGAATAGGTCAAAGTTCGGGTCAACCAACATTGAAAAAATTACACCGGAGGGTCTTTACCGGTCCCGGGGTTTTTCACAATTTTCAGGGTCCCTGAGAACCTTGGGCAACTCAAAAATTTCATTTGAAAAGCCCTTATGTATGTTTTCCAAAAATTTCACTTATTTACGAAAATGCCATTACATTTTGTCTAATTTCGTAACAATTTTGTTTTACTATCTTACGTCCATTTTCCTTTCGGTCTAAGCCTAGGGTTATTATTTTTAGGAACCTAAGACTTTCCCCAAAATTTTTTGGACCTTTTCTAGGTCATTTCGAGGGTCTTAGCTTTATATAGCTCTTTTTGTCATTTTACAGAAATAACATTTCTTATAGTTTTCGCTGTTCGTTACACAGTACAGGTCCAATCTCTAAGGCCCCATATAGAATGGCACCTACTAAGTTAGTTAAGTTAAAGAGTCAATTTGAAGAGCTACTTGAGAAAGGGTTTATTAGACCAAGCATGTCTCTATGGGGAGCGCCGGTGTTGTTTGTCAGAAAGAAGGATGGTAGTCTTAGGCTTTGTATTAACTACAGACAGTTGAACCAAGCGACCATCAAGAATAAATACCCTTTGCCTAGAATTGATGACTTACTTGACCAATTAGCTGGAGCGTCGGTCTTTTCAAAGATTGACCTTAGATCGGGATATCACCAACTTAGAGTCAAGACTGAAGATGTGCCTAAAACTGCCTTTAGGACATGATATAGCCATAATGAGTTCCTAGTTAGCCTTTTGGGTTAACGAATGCCCCTGCCATTTTTATGGACTACATGAATAGGATTTTTAGGCCTTATCTTGACCGGTTTATGGTAGTGTTTATTGATGACATTCTTATCTACTCTAAAAGTAGTGAAGAGCATGAAGAGCATGTTAGGATAGTTCTTCAAACATTGAGAGAGCATTAATTGTATGCTAAGTTGAGCAAGTGTGAGTTTTGGTTACGGGAGGTCAAATTCCTAGGTCATATGATATTGAAACAAGGGGTAACAGTAAATCCTAGCAAGGTAGAAGAGATACTAAATTAGGAGAGACCCAAATGGTAATTGAAATCTGTAGCTTCTTAGGTCTAGTCGACTACTATAGAAGATTCATTAAGGGATTTTCTCAATTAGCCATGCCTTTGATAAAATTAACTAGGAAGGACCAACCATTTTTGTGGGATTCCGAGTGTGAGAATGCCTTTCAAGAGCTTAAGGATAGGCTTATCACTGCATTGGTGTTAGTGATACCTGACCCTAAAGAGACATTCATAGTCTATAGTGACACTTCTAAGAAGGGATTAGGGTGTGTCTTAATGCAACAAGGTAGGGTGATAGCCTATGCTTTTAGACAACTTAGACCCTATGAGGAGAATTACCCCACCCATGACCTAGAACTAGTAGCTATAGTTTTTGCCCTTAAGATTTAGAGGCACTATCTCTACGGTGCCCAATTTGAGGTGTATAGTGATCATAAAAGTTTAAAGTACTTGTTTGACCATAAGGAATTGAACATGAGGCAAAGCAGGTAGATGGAATTTCTTATGGACTATGATTTCTCCTTAAAGTATCATCCAGGAAAGGCGAATGTGGTCACCGATGCCTTAAGTAGGAAATCTATTCATATGGCAATGATGATGCTTAGAGAGCAAAGGTTGATTGAAGAGATGAGAGACTTGAACTATCAATTTCAACGAATCCTGGTAGCCTTCTTTTGGGAGAATTAAGGAGAGAAAATGACCTTAAGAAGAGAATTAAAGAGGCCTAAGAGCTAGATGCATACTAGGGAGGAATTAGAGAACAACTGGGGAATAGTGAGGTCAAAGATTTTGACCTATCAGAAGATGGCTTGGTAAGGTACCAGGGTAGAGTGTGCATACCCAAGGATGAAGAGTAGAGGAACATAGTGTTGTCGGAAGCTCATAGAGTAGGTACACCATTCATTTGGACACCACTAAAATGTATAAGGATCTAAAGAAGAGCTTTTGGTGGCCTAGGATGAAGTTGGACATAGCGGAATTTGTTGCTAGATGTCTAGTTTGTCAGAGGGTTAAGATTGAACACCAAAGACTCGCAGGTTTGTTATACCCTTTAAAAATTCTGAAATAGAAGTGGGATAGTATATCTATGGATTTTGTGATGGGTTTGCTTAGAACATCCTCGAGTTATGATGCTATTTAGGTGATTGCAGATAAATTGACGAAGTCTGCCCACTTTCTACCTATTAGAGCCGCTTATCCTCTAGATAGACTAGCTCAATTGTATGTTCATGAAATTGTAAGATTACATGGTGTTCCTAATAGAATTGTGTCAGATAGAGACCCAAGGTTCACCTCAAAATTTTGGAGGTCTCTAAAAAACCTTTAGGAATTAGTCTTAACTTTAGCACTGCCTATCATCCTCAGTTTGATGAACAGACTTAGAGGACCATTCAGATTCTTGAGGACATGCTTAGAGCTAGTGTGTTGGAGTTAAAGGGGAGTTTGGATGTGTACTTGCCTTTAGCTGAGTTTGCTTATAAGAACAGTTACCATTCCAGTATCCAGATGGTACCATTTGAGGCACTTTGTGAGAGGAAGTGCCGATCACCCTTGTAACACCCCAAAATTAATTAAGGTGTTAATCAGGGATTTAGGTTAATTAAGAATAATTACCATGGAATAATCGGGTAAGCTAAGTGAATAAGAATTTTAGAAAGATAAATTATTAATATGAGTTTGAGGTTTAGTTGAGATAGGAACTTCACCTAGGCGCAAATTAATGTAGAAGATCATGATAAGAGGTTAATAGAGGCCTAATAAGCTAGGTGTAGACCCAATTTGCTTCAATGTGATAAAGGCCCAAGAGCCACCTTGTATAGGCTTTTATAACTGGCCCAACAACCTTGATGCAGACCTAAATCTTTTAAGCTCTTAAAACTTAGTCTAACCTAATTAAAACTCAGCAGCCCAACACATGAAAGTTGACCCAACATAGTTTAATTCTGAAGCCCATTTGGAGTTGGATCATTGGAGTAGCCCATGACCCATATTTGACCTAACTTAAACCCTAATAACTAAGCTAGCCACCCTCCATTCTGCAAAACACAAACACAAAAGAGAAATTCAGAGGTTTGAAGGGAGGCTAGGGTTTGGGGCAAAGAATCCATCATTTGCCATTTGATATTTCCATGGTGAAATTTCGTGAGTTGAGGCTGGGGCTGACATTAGATAAGTATAAACTCTTCTTTTTTAGGTATTTCTGCTGGTTTAAGACTCCAATGATTGGATTATAGTATGGATATTAATTTTATACGAATTTACTTAGGATTTTGGGTGAAATATTGAAGTTTCTGGTAGAGGACATTTCAATCCGAATTTAGGGACTTGTAGTGGCTGGGTAAGTATTCCCTAGGTAGTCATTAGCATTTTAAATTCTTTGGATACTTGTAACTATTGTAAATGATAATTTAAAGTAGTAATTCTCTGATGTTATGATTATAGGGAGGATTTTGTACCACTGGTAGCTTTTGTAATTTGTCTACAAGTGAGGTAACTGGGACTATATTAATTCCATGCATATATTTGTTTTAATTTCATATTTGTTGTACATGAATGATTTGAAATGCTGAATGAATTGGTTGGCTATCTATTGTATTATAATTGAATCTTATGGTCCATGGTGGAGCTATGGTGCAACTGCCACCGGTGCATGTACTTCGATTGGGTATCGGGTTATGATCAAACCCCAGATGCACTAATCCTTGGTTGTGCTCAATGGGGAATAGGTGTCGTGGATGGGCCTCTCCTAGTGTTAATGACCTTTTAACATGTGAAAATATGATTGCTAGTATGAGATAGTAATCATAATAGCCTATTTGTTTTATTTACTGATATGACTGGCATGTTTTCTGATACTTATGTGAGATCATGTATATATGTTAATTAAACTAGAATATATGATGGAATTTGCCTTGGTTACTGAGATTCGGATCTCATCCCATTCCATGGGATTATACTTTCAGGTGAAGGCTCATTAGGTAAGGATAAAGGGAAGTAAGTGGATGAAAATTCATGAACTCTAACCATGTGGGGAAAAGGTTATACTTAGGCTAATTTATTTAGTATAGATGCTAAATTTTGTATTCCTTGTTATATAGCATCATCATGTAATCATGTTGCCAAGTGTAGGTTCTTATATTTTGATTACTTAGGATATATTTATTGAGGAAGTAGGCCTTATTTTAGCTTGAAATTGGATGTATGAACCCATAATACCTGATGTATGAATTTTACTAAATTTATGGTATGGTTTGCTATTGGAAGTATAATTATGTGAAGCATTAGATGTTGATATAAACCATTGTTGGATGAAATTTCTAACGGAATGTATATCGCATGTTAAATGTTGATAGCTCATGAATTCTGGTTGTTATTACTCTATGGACTTGCTGATATGGGATAGTTGGAGGAGTGGAAATTAACATTTAAGTTTTGAATTGGTAATGGTAGATTAGCCAGGTAAATAGGGTAGATAAATACCATTGGAGTCATATAAAATGAGAGGAAGTGGTCCTAGGGTGTTCCTAAGAAGAGAATTGGAGTTCATATGATGAAATTTGGGAGATGTAGCTATAGGAGGGAGTTACACCGCAACCAAGAAGGCCTCGCCGTAGCCTGGAGAGTAACAATGGCAAAGATCGCCATGACTTGATAAATTTCACCATGGCTTAGCATGAAAAGAATCACCCAAGAGGGTGACAGAATGAAACCTTACCGCGACGCAAGTCGAGGAAACTAGGTAAGGGGTGTACAGTAGTGAGACTCACTGTGGTGTAAGTATAATCCATCAAGGCGAGAATTGTGAAACTTAGAATAGTAGCTCCATGAGGCATTTTCGCCGTAGTGCCACATAGGCTGGCTGCGGCGACAGTCCAACTCATAAATTGCCCAATGATTCCAAAGAGTAGCTTAGCTACGACACAGAAGGTCTGGGCTGCAGCGTAGAGTGAAAAACGTAGTTTTTGAGCTCCAGAACTTAACTTAGCTACGGCGAAAGTATTCTAAGTCGCTGCACAGGTCCCCAAACTCTTACCTTTAGCCTAGAAACCCTAATCTCTTCAATGGTAATACTAGGAAATGATATAGAAACAATTATGAGAGGTTTTTTGTGTGTTGAAATTGATGGATGGATGAATCATAAACCCCTTATGATAGTATAATCTCCTTTATGCATTCTCACATTTATGGTTATTTAGTGATGACCCTAACATCAAGGTTCAAATTTTTCTATATCTTCATAATGGAATAAAGTGTAACGACCTCAAACCTTGATCATTAATTATTAATCGCATATTTGACCATAATCACCATGTTTAGAAGATAGGGTTGTCACTACCCTTATGTTGGTAGAACTTGGTGAGATAAGTCTTTCAGGTCCAGACATAATGGACTAAACCACCCACTAAATAGAACTTATCAGAAAAAAGTTGTTGGCTGCCCAGAGTAGGCAAAAGAGTTATGCAAATAAGAGAAGGAAGCCCTTAAAATTTGAGTTAGGAGACCATGTGTTCCTTAAGGTTACTCTGGTGACAGGTGTAGGACAGTCTATCAGGACAAGAAAGCTTAGTCTTCATTATCTTGGTCCTTTCCAAATCCTTGAAAGGATAGGACCCATGGCCTATAGAGTTGCTTTACTTCCAAACCTGGTCAGATTGCATGATGTGTTCCATGTGTCCTAACTGAAAAAGTACCATTCGGACCTTTTGCATGTCATTGAGCATGAGAATGTACATCTACAAGATGATTTGTCTTATGTGGTTAAGCCGAAAAGGATTGTGGACTCAAAAGTCAAACAACTGCATAATAAGGACATCTTCTTGGTAAAGGTAGTATGGAAGGGACTTACTTTGGATGAAGTAACTTGGGAGATGGAGGAGGCAATGAAGAAGGATTATCCTGCATTATTTGAGTAAGGTGTATCTAATTTTGAGGACAAAATTTTTAAAAGGAGGGGAGAATGTAACACCCCAAAATTAACTAAAGTGTTAATAATAGATTTGGGATAATTAAGAATCATTAATATGGGATAATTGGGCAAGTTAAGTGAATGTGAATTTAGAGAGATAAATTATTAATAGTTTGAGGTTTAATTAAGTTATAAACCCCATCTAGGCCCAAATTAAATTAAGTAGGCTAAGGTTAGGGACTAATGGAGGCCCAAGAACTTTAAGTGCAAACCCAACCCTTATTGTGAGGCTTGGCCCAAGAGATGTTACCTAGTGATGGCCCATTCAATTTAATGAATTAGAAACCTAAGACCCAACTTGCATAAGCCCTTGTAATTGGCCCAATAACCCTTAAGCAGATCCAATTCAATTGAATCGTTCAAACTTGCTATGGCCCAATTAAATGTCTGCAACCCAACACATTGAAATTGGCCCAATAAGGTTTAAATTAGAACCCACTTGCCATTGGACCCTTGGGTCAGCCCATGACCCACATTAGACCCAACTTCAACCTAGCTAAAACCCTAAACACTTCAACCCCTTCCCCATTTTGCTGAAACACAAAAGAGAATTCGGAGGTTTAGAGGGAGGCTAGGGTTTGGGCCAAGAAATCCATCATTTCCTACTTCTAAACTAAGAGTCAACCAAGGTAATAGTTATATAACTTAATCCCCTTCTCTTTCTCTTCATTTTGGCCTGATTAGTTTTTCATTTAGAGTATTTTCACCATACCCAAAATCTGAAATGTGGTTGTTTGGGATTTTCTTGGTGAAATTTCGTAGGTTGGGGCTAAGGGTGAGAGTAGGTAAGTATAAACTCTCCATTTTAATGCTTTCTTTGCTAGTTTGAGACTCCTATAGATGATTTATAATATGGGTATTGTTTCTATACGAGTTTACTCAGAATTTAAGGTGTTATTTTGAGGCTTCAGGGGTAGGAGCAACCGAATCCGAATTTGGTTTTAGTGGTGATTGGGTAAGTGTTTCCAAGTAGTCCTATATAGCTTGGCTGTTTTTTTTAAGTGATGGATTTTCTTATACCAATTTGTGATTAGGGATAACAATGGCTTGGTTTTATGTCCATAAACTGAAGTGACATTCAATTGGCTCTTAGAAGATTGGCTACAAGTGAGGTAACCGGGACTATATTAATTCCATGCATATATCTGCTTTAATTTTATATTTTCTGTACATGAATGATTTGAAATGCTAAATGAATTGGTTGGCTCTCTATTATATTTTGATTGAACCTTGTGAGTCCATGGTGGAGCTGTGGTGCAGCTGCCACCAGTGCATGTGCTTCGATCGGGCACCGGGTTATTATCAAACCCCAAATGAACTAAGCCCTGATTGTGCTCAATGGGGAGTAGATGCTGTGGACGGGCCTCTCCCAGTGTTATTGGCCTTTAACATGTGGAAATATAATTGATAGTATGGATAGTAATCATGATAGCCTAATTGTTTCATTTATTGCTATAACTGGTATGTCTTCTGATACTTATGTGAAATTATGCATATATGTTAATTGGACTGGAATATATGAATGGAATTTGCATCTCACCCCGTTTTATGGGCTAAATATTTCAGGTGAAGGTTCTTTTAGTAAGGATAAGGGCAAGCAAGTGGATAAACATCCATGAGCTGAGGCCTAGTGTGGGGAGCTACACATGGTCTGAGTGGAATAGAGTAGATGCTAATTTTGTTACCCTTTGTATAGCATCATCATGTATCTGCATTGCTAAGTGTAGGTGTTTATATTTTGTGTAGTTGGAATGTATTTATTAAGGAGTTAAGTCTCAATATAGCTTAGTTTTAGATGTATGAACTTATAGTATCTGACGTATGAATCTTGTTGAATTCATGATATGGTTTACTATTGGGAATGTCATCATGGGATATATGAGATTATTGATTTAAATCAATGTTGCATGAAATCTTTAAGGGAATGCACGTCTAAATGATAATTGCTAAAAGCTCATGAAATTCTACTATTGGTAATCTATGAATTTGCTTACATAGGGTAGTAGGATGAGTAGGAATTAGTACTTAAGTTTTGGATTAGTAAATGGTAGAAGAGCTAGCTAAATAAAGTAGATAAATACCATTAGAGTCATATAAAATAAGGGGAAGTGGTCTTAAGGTGTTCCTAAGAAAAGAATTGGAGTACCTGGAACAAAATTCGGGAGATGTAGCTACAGGAGAGAGTCACATTGCAGCTAGGAAGGCCTCGCCTCTGCCTCAAAAATGACAATGGCGAGGAATGCCACGACTTGAGAAATCTTACCGTGGCTCAGTGTGAAAAAAATTGCCTAAGAAGGTTGTAGAGTCAAACCTCATTGCAGTGCAACAGGTCATACTGCAATGCTAGTCAAGGTAATTAGGCAAGAAGTGTCTAATGGCGAGCCTCGCCATGGCATAAGAGTTTTCTGCCGAGATGAGAATCATAGGAATTCGAACAGTAATCCTAAGAGACATTTCCACCGCGGCGCCACGTAGGCTAGCCGTGTAACAACCAGAAAAAGAATAGAAAAGAAAAGAGAAAAGAAAAGAGAAAGAAAAGAAAAGTTGAAAATTTTCGAAGGCTGAAAATTTTCTAAGTCTGCTAGCTACAGCCTAGCTATATCAAATGTACCCGTTCGCTATAGTGAGAAATGGGCTAGCTATAGCGAGAATGCCTTCTCCCTATAGTGAAAATGCTTCTAACTATAGGGAGTGCGGGCATCCCATACAAAATCTAGGGAGTTGCTCGCCGTAGCGAGAGCTATAGCGAAGGCAGAGGTCTGGGACATACACGAGCTCGCCGTAGCGAGGGTTATGGCTCGCTATAGCGAGGGTTAGTCCGAAAAAGCATGAAAAGCGAGATTTTGACTTTTTAAAGAGTCTAAACTCTTCCTTTCTCTTAGAACCGACCTAAGCTTCGACCGAGGAGAGAGAAAAGAGCTGTGGAGAGAGAGAGAGACCTAGAGAAGCAAGGAGACCAAGCAAAGAGGTGAGTAATCTTTAGATTTCCATAGCTTTTCTCCTTAGCATGTTGTTCTCCTCCTTTTGCCCTCTCTTTCTATGGTTTTAGAAGTTGATTTGGGTTTGGTTTAAAAGAGGGAAGTGGAAAACCACTCTAAAAGAAGGGTAGAACTCATATATCTTCATTTCTTCTTCCTTGCTTTCTTCTTTGAGAGCTTGAGAGAGGAAGGAGAGTGAGTAGAGTTCTAGAGAAAGAATCCCTAGATCTTACAAGGGTAGTGGGGGTTTTGTTTCCGTGAAGAGCCCCTTTAGCCTTGTGAGTACTTATTTGAGTTATGAGAGAATGATTTGGTGCTCTTTGTTGTGCCTAGACTCAAAGGAAGCAACTCCATCTAGTTGTGAGTGTGAAACCAAGAAGGGAGAAAAGAAATTGAAAGGGAAGACTTGTATTAGCCGATAAGGTAGTTCTCTACTCCTTCTTGTTGCATTCTTGGATGTGTAATAGTCATTGTATGTTGTGTATGTGCTTGTATGATGAGATATGCCATTGATGTTGCCTTGATGCATTGGTACCAATATACTTATGATATGAATTGTGTAAATTGCTCGGGTGAGGTGGTGCTGAAAGTCCCTTGAGACGAGTGAGGTGGAGCCAAAAGTGCCTAAACCAAGGGTGAGGCCAAACCAAAAGTCCCAACGCTCGGGTGAGGTTAGACCAAAAGTCCCTAGAGCCTATTCTTGGCATTGACATGATATTCATGGCATGAAACACATATGTTGTGTTATGGTGACTTGGTTGCATGCTTTGACTAGTTTATATGCCTTGATTGCATCTTGAATGAGTATGAGCTATTGAGATTCCCTGAATCTCACCCCCTTCCCTCCCCCATCTTGACATTTTAGGTGGAGCTCAAGGAGAAGCAAGTGCACATCATGGAGCTTAGTTGAATATGATTAGGAAGTGGTGTAGTTCTTCTAGTTCTTTTGTAGTAAAGAGGTGCCAAAATGAATATGCACCTATTGTTTTTGAGTTGGAAATATGTAAACATATGTATGAACTATGTAAAGAGCTAAAGTAATGAGAATGTAGAATTTGGCCTTTTGTGGCTTATATGAAATGATGCATTTTGTTCCATAGCATAGTGATTTTGAAATGTATGATGACTTGGATCATTTGGGCTATTCATATATGCTATATTTGTACTTTCAAGCTTGCCCAAGAGATGCTAGAGCATGTAAGAGGCCATTTGGACCCACTTTGAACCATTTTGGGTGCCAAAACCGTCAATTTTGTGAGCTCCGTCAAAGTATAACTGGATGAGCTCTTCTTGATATGAAATTTGGTATGCCTCTAGAGTCTATTGAGAGCTTCTTGAGAAGCTAAAGTGGGTAATATTTGGAGGTCTAGAGAATATTTGGTGAATTGTTGAAATTTGGAAATTTTGATGGTCTGGTCATGGTACTGTGCAATAAGTCCGAAAATGAATCAATGTCATTCATGGACCAAATGGTGTCTGATTGTCATGAAATTTTATGAGCATAAACTGGATATCAACCGTGACCTATACCAACTGGAAGCACCTCAATGGGAGGTCTGTAGAGAGAGAAACGACTTTCTAAATTTCTATATCAGCATCAGGGAAGTTTCTGACCTTCGTTACTGTTCCATCGATTTTCGAGGTCCAAGAGCTCCTGAACTGATCTGGAATTATTTTTTTCCTCTAGAAAACATCTATAGCTTTCTAAATTGGTATAGATTACCTAGATTGGATTTTTTTGGAATTAATTACAAATTTTCAAATTTCATGACAGTAAACTACACTAGTATCAGGGACAGCCGGACATCTGACTCTTTTTCGATGTCAAAGAGGGTCCAGACATTAATATTGTGGTTGGGATCATTTTTAGTGTGAATTTAACATCCTAAGCTTTCCAGAGAGCTATGATTTTCTTGATTTCCATTTTTCTAGAATTAGTTATGATTTTCCAAAGTTGGAGCCAAAAATCTGAGTTATGGGCTCATTTGATAAATTGCATTTTTTTTGGGTTTTGGCTTCATACCCGTGGTTTATGAGTTGTCTGAGGCTATGTACAAGTCTTATAAATGGAAATTGAATAGAGGACATGAATGATGGGTTCACGGGAACCACGAGGCAAAATATGACCAGTTAAACCCTAACTTAAAGCTATAAAATACCACGGTTTCGGTCATTTTCTTTGGAAATCATATGGAATCAAGCCTAGAGGAAGATGAATTGGAGTTAAGATATTATGGTGTTACATTTTTGGTATCAGAGTGAAGGTTTAGGCACTTTTGCTCGATGTTGGGCTCTTGAATGATATAATTTGCTTGTGTTTGGTGTGAATTGCCATGGAAGTGGTAATATTCATATGCATATGTGTTTGTGCTATGATTTTGAACTAAGGATTGCTCCTTCTTTTCAGACATGGTTGAGACTAGAGTGGGTAGGGGTAGAGGCAGGCTGCCCAGGGCTCAAAGAGTTGAGCCAGAGGTTCCGGTTGGGCCTGAGGATCCTCTGCGAACCATCATGGAGAGATTGGATCGGTTTGAGGCCATGATGTGCCAGCATCAGGAGATGTTGGAGCAACAGAGGTACATTGCCCAGCAATAACATGATATGATCATGCACTTGCAAGATACCCTGGCCATACAAGAAGAAGCCAGGAGGGAAGCCCCTGTACCTCAGCCATCCACATCTGGCATGCCACCTGCACATCCCTAAGAGCCTATAGTAGCTCAGACCCAGACGCCTATCCAGAAACTGTTGAAGCAGTTTAGGCAAAATAATCCACCCACGTTTGACGGGGAGTTGGATGCGGATAAGGCGGAGGCTTGGGTTAGGGAGCTAGAGAAAATATTTTCGGTGATGGATTGTACCATCGAGCAGAAAGCTCAGCTAGCCACTTTTATGCTAAAAAAGGAAGCTAATAGATGGTGGTGTAGCACGAAACCCCTGATGGAGACTAAGGATATATAGATAAATTGGGAAAGTTTCTTGGTCGAGTTTTATGAGAAATATTTCCTTAGTTCAGTGAGGAAAAAGAAAGAGATGGAGTTTATGAGTTTGAGACAGAAGGATGAGATGACTGTAGACCAATATGTGGCCAAGTTCATGGGGTTGTTTCGGTATTCCTCTTACCTCCAGAGGTATGATGATGAACCCTAGAGATGTGAGCAGTTTGAAACCGGATTGAAGCCCCTGATTAGCGATAGAGTTACCCCACAACGGATCAGGAAGTTTAATACCCTTGTGGAGGTCAGCAGGGTGATTGAGACTAACCCACGAGTTATCATGCCTGTTATGGCCATAGCTAGTCAGAAGGAGGCTTTAGAATTGAAAAGGCCGAGACCAGAAGAGGGTTCTAGTGTGACACCCAGTGCCAAGAGAAGAGGCAAGGGGCCATGGAACCGAAGGCCACAGCGGGGTAAGCCGATGCCGCCTCCTCGGGGCCAGTCATCTTTCCAGCTGCCTTTGGTGACTTGCTTCAAGTGTGGGAAGCTGGGGCACAATGCTAGACACTGTCCTCAGATGGATATAGCGCCTCCTCCTAGGCCACAGACCCAGGGTCGAGTGTTCGCCCTCACTCAGCAAGAAGCCAGCGCGTCCCCCAGTTTGATCCGAGGTACGCTGATAATGAATGGCTTTCCTGTAGTTGCTATGTTTGATTCGGGTGCTAGTCACTCGTTTATATCTTATGATTGTGTGAGGAAATTGGGTCTGGCTGTAAGTGTCTTGCCATTTGACTTGTCTGTCACTACACCCACTGGAGGCCCCGTGGTTACTTCCCATACTTGTTTAAATGTCACTGTTCAGTTCAATCATTGTCATACCACTATTGATCTGATTTGTATGCCCTTCCATGATATTGATATGATTGTTGGTATGAACTGGTTGGCCACGAATAATGCGGTACTTGATTGTGAACACCGAACCATTTCCTTACTTGCTTGTGGGACCATACCTAGGGTAGGAGCTGAGTTATCTTTTATGACTACTGCCCAGGCTGAGAGGCATTCAGAGTGTGGATGTCAAGGGTTTCTAGTCTTTTTCTCTATTCAGGCTGAGGTAGAGGAAGGGATAGAGGAGATCCCAATTGTCAGGGAATACCCGGAGGTTTTCCCTAAAGAGTTTGACTTTAGTGGTCTACCCCCTAAGAGAGAACTAGAATTCCCTATAGACATAGTGCCTGGGGCTGGACCGGTGTCCAAGGCTCCTTACCGGATGGCTCCCACTGAGCTTGCAGAGTTGAAAAGGCAGATAGAGGAATGGTTAGAGAAAGGGTTTATCCGCCCTAGTATATCACCTTGGGAAGCTCCGGTGTTATTTGTGAGAAAGAAGGATGGTAGCCTGCGTTTGTGCATAGATTACAGAGAGTTAAATAAAGTTACCATCAAGAATAAATATCCTCTCCCTAGAATTGATGATCTGTTAGATCAGTTGGCTGGGGCATCTGTGTTTTCCAAGATAGATCTTAGATCTGGGTACCACCAGTTGAGAGTGAGAATTGAAGACGTCTCCAAGACGGCCTTCAGAACGCGATATGGGCACTATAAGTTCCTTGTGATGCCTTTCGGATTGACGAATGCGCCTGCTGTGTTCATGGATTACATGAACAGGGTATTCAGACCGTATCTAGATCAGTTTGTGGTAGTCTTCATTGATGATATCCTAGTGTACTTTAGATCTTTTGAGGAGCACGAGAGGCATTTGAGATTAGTCCTAGAAACCTTGAGAGAGAAAAGGTTGTACGCCAAACTTAGGAAATGTGAGTTTTGGCTGATTGAGGTGAGATTCTTAGGTCATGTGATCTCACGAGATGAGGTAGCGGTTGATCCCCACAAAGTTGAGGCTGTGTTACAGTGGGATAGACCTAGAACAATCACCGAGGTCAGGAGTTTCCTAGGTTTGGCAGGGTACTATAGACGATTTATTCAGGGCTTTTCTCAGATGGCCTTACCGCTGATGAGGCTAACTAGGAAAGAGATGCCGTTTGTGTGGGATGATAGTTGTGAGAGGAGTTTCCAAGAGTTGAAACTTTGTTTGACCACTGCCCCTGTACTGATTATCTCTGACCCTAGTGAACCATTTGTGGTTTATTGTGATGCCTCGAGCAAAGGGTTAGAATGTGTGTTGATGCAGCAGGGTAGAGTAGTGGCATATACCTCTAGGCAGTTGAGGCCTCATGAGGAGAATTATCCCACGCATGACCTGGAGTTAGCCGCCGTGGTGTTTGCTCTTAAAATCTGGAGACACTATCTGTATGGTGCTACCATAGAGATCTATAGTGACCATAAGAGTCTGAAATACCTATTTGACCAGAAGGAACTTAATATGAGATAGAGGAGATGGATGGAGTTTCTGAAAGACTATGATTATGTTTTGAAATATCATCCGGGCAAGGCCAATGTGGTGGCAGATGCCCTGAGTAAGAAATCCATCCATGTGGCCCATATGATGATTAGGGAGCAAGAGCTCCTAGAGAAGTTCAGAAACTTGAACCTCTCTTGTCAGGTGGTCTCGGGTAGATTGTATCTGAGTGAAACCCGAATTGAGAATGTATTAAGAACTCAGATCTTAGATGCCCAGAGAGAGGATGAGTTCCTGAGACGGATCAGGAATGAGATCTCCCAAGGAAGGACCTCAGATTTTAAGATGTCTGAGGATGGTATGATAGTGTACCGAGATAGAATCTATGTGCCTAGTCAGAATGAGCTGAGAGAAAGCATTTTAGAAGAGGCACATAAGAGTAAGTATACTATCCACCCAAGTGCCACCAAGATGTATTAGGATTTGAAACAGATTTTCTGGTGGCCGGGAATGAAAAATGAGGTGACGGACTATGTCGCTAGATGCCTAGTGTGTCAGAGGGTAAAAATAGAACATCAAAGACCGGCTGGGTTGTTGCAACCTCTAGATATCCCTGAGTGGAAGTGGGATAGTATAGCCATGGACTTTGTTATGGGGTTACCCAGGACATCCTCTGGACACGATGCTATTTGGGTAGTTGTGGATAGACTGACGAAGTCTGCACACTTTTTAGCTATCAAAGCTACTCATACACTGGAGAGATTAGCCCAGTTGTATATCAGAGAGATAGTGCGACTTCATGGAATACCCAGTAGCATAGTTTTGGATAGAGACCCCAGGTTCACATCGAACTTTTGGAGGTCATTACAGCATGCCTTAGGGACCAGGTTGCGGTTTAGCACTGCATATCACCCCCAGACAGATGGTCAGACTGAAAGGACCATCCAAACCTTAGAAGATATGTTGAGGGCGTGTGTGTTAGAGATGAAGGGTAACTGGGATGTGTATTTACCATTAGCAGAGTTTGCTTATAATAACAGTTACCATTCCAGTATTCAGATGGCCTCTTATGAGGCTTTGTATGGGAGAAAGTGCAGATCCCCTCTGTGTTGGGTTGAGCTAGGTGAGAGGAGTATGATAGGACCTGAAATTGTGGACTAGACTACCCGACAGATAGAATTGATAAGAAAAAGACTCCTCACAGCCCAAAGTAGGCAGAAAATCTATGCCGACAAAAGAAGGAGGCCATTAGAGTTTAAGATTGGAGACCATGTGTTCATCCGAGTGTTTCCAGTGACGGGAGTAGGTCGATCAATGAGGGTAAGAAAGCTCAGTCCTAGGTATATTGGTCCATTTGAAATTCTTGAGAAAATTGGACCCGTGGCTTACCGGATAGCCTTGCCTCTTAACCTAGCCCAAATCCACAGTGTTCTTCATGTCTCCCAGTTGAAAAAGTATTTGCCTGACCCCTCACACGTCATAGAATATGAGCATGTGCAATTGCAGGAAGATCTTTCCTATGTAGTGAAATCGGAGAGAATTGTGGATGCTCAGCTGAAACAGTTGAGGAGCAAGAACATTCCTCTAGTGAAAGTGATCTGGAGAGGTCTGACATCTGAAGAAGCAACCTGGGAATTGCAAGATGAAATGAGGCAAAAATATCCAGAGTTATTCCCTTAAGGTAAGTCTTTAAATTTCGAGGACGAAATTCTTTTAAGAGGGGTGGAAATATAACAACCATAAAAAGAAAAGAAAAGAAAAGAGAAAAGAAAAGGGAAAGAAAAGAAAAGTTGAAAATTTTCGAAGGCTAAAAATTTTCTAAGTCTGCTAGCTACAGCCTAGCTATAGCGAATGTACCTGTTCGCTATCGCGAGAAATGGGCTAGCTATAGCGAGAATGCCTTCTCGCTATAGTGAAAATGCTTCTAGCTATAGCGAGTGCAGGCATCCCAAACAAAATCCAGGGAGTTGCTCGCCGTAGCAAGAGCTATAGCGAAGGCAGAGGTCTGGGACAGACACGAGCTCGTCGTAGCGAGGGTTATGGCTCGCTATAGCGAGGGTTAGTCCGAAAAAACGTGAAAAGTGAGATTTTGACTTTTTAAAGAGCCTAAACTCTTCCTTTCTCTTAGAACTGACCTAAGCTTCGACCGAGGAGAGAGAAAAGAGCTGTGGAGAGAGAGAGAGACCTAGAGAAGCAAGGAGACCAAGCAAAGAGGTGAGTAATCTTTAGATTTCCATAGCTTTTCTCCTTAGCATGTTGTTCTCCTCCTTTTGCCCTCTCTTTCTATGGTTTTAGAAGTTGATTTGGGTTTGGTTCAGAAGAGGGAAGTGGAAAACCACTCTAAAAGAAGGGTAGAACTCATATATCTTCATTTCTTCTTCCTTGCTTTCTTCTTTGAGAGCTTGAGAGATGAAGGAGAGTGAGTAGAGTTCTAGAGAGAGAATCCCTAGATCTTACAAGGGTAGTGGGGGTTTTGTTTCGGTGAAGAGCCCCTTTAGCCTTGTGAGTACTTATTTGAGTTATGAGAGAATGATTTGGTGCTCTTTGTTGTGCCTAGACTCAAAGGAAGCAACTCCATATAGTTGTGAGTGTGAAACCAAGAAGGGAGAAAAGAAATTGAAAGGGAAGACTTGTATTAGCCGATAAGGTAGCTCTCTACTCTTTCTTGTTGCATTCTTGGATGTGTAATAGTCATTGTATGTTGTGTATGTGCTTGTATGATGAGATATGCCATTGATGTTGCCTTGATGCATTGGTACCAATATGCTTATGATATGAATTGTGTAAATTGCTCGGGTGAGGTGGTGCTGAAAGTCCCTTGAGACGGGTGAGGTGGAGCCAAAAGTGCCTAAACCAAGGGTGAGGCCAAACCAAAAGTCCCAACGCTTGGGTGAGGCTAGACCAAAAGTCCCTAGAGCCTATTCTTGGCATTGACATGATATTCATGGCATGAAACACATATGTTGTGTTATGGTGACTTGGTTGCATGCTTTGACTGGTTTATATGCCTTGATTGCATCTTGAATGAGTATGAGCTATTGAGATTCCCTGAATCTCACCCCCTTCCCTCCCCCATCTTGACATTTTAGGTGGAGCTCAAGGAGAAGCAAGTGCATATCATGGAGCTTAGTTGAATATGATTAGGAAGTGGTGTAGTTCTTCTAGTTCTTTTGTTGTAAAGAGGTGCCAAAATGAATATGCACCTATTGTTTTTGAGTTGTAAATATGTAAACATATGTATGAACTGTGTAAAGAGCCAAAGTAATGAGAATGTAGAATTTGGCCTTTTGTGGCTTATATGAAATGATGCATTTTGTTCCGTAGCATAGTGATTTTGAAATGTATGATGACTTGGATCATTTGGGCTATTCATATATGCTATGTTTGTACTTTCAAGCTTGTCCAAGAGATGCTAGAGCATGTAGGAGGCCATTTGGACCCACTTTGAACCATTTTGGGTGCCAAAACCACCAATTTTGTGAGCTCCGTCAAAGTATAACTGGATGAGCTCTTCTTGATATGAAATTTGCTATGCCTCTAGAGTCTATTGAGAGCTTCTTGAGAAGCTAAAGTGAGTAATATTTGGAGGTCTAGAGAATATTTGGTGAATTGTTGAAGTTTGGAAATTTTGATGGTTTGGTCATGGTACTGTGCAATAAGTCTAAAAATGAATCAATGTCATTCATGGACCAAATGGTGTCCAATTATCATGAAATTTTATGATCATAAACTAAATATCCACAGTGATCTATACCAACTGGAAGCACCTCAATCGGAGGTCTGTAGAGAGAGAAACGACTTTCTAAAGTTCTGTATCAGCATCAGGGAAGTTTCTGACTTTCGTTAATGTTCCATCGGTTTTCGAGGTCCAAGAGCTCCTTAACTGATGTGGACTTATTTTTCTCCTCTAGGAAACATCTGTAGCTTTCCAAATTGGTATAGATTGCCCAGATTGGATTTTTTTGGAATTAATTACGAATTTTCAAAGTTCATGACAGTAAACTGCACTAGTATCAGGGACAGCCGGACATCTGACTCTTTTTCGATGTCAAAGAGGGTCCAGACGTTAAGATTGTGGTTGGGAGTCATTTTTAGTGTGAATTTAACTTCCCAATCTTTCCAGAGAGCTATGATTTGCTTGATTTCCATTTTTCTAGAATTAGTTATGATTTTCCAAATTTGGAGCCAAAAATCTGAGTTATGGGCTCATTTGATAAATTGCATTTTTTTTGGGTTTTGGCTTCATACCCGTGGTTTATGAGTTGTCTGAGGCTATGTACAAGTCTTATAAGTGGAAATTGAATAGAGGACGTGAATGATGGGTTCACGGGACCCACAGGGCAAAATATGACCAGTTAAACCCCAACTTAAAGCTATAAAATACCACGGTTTCGGTCATTTTCTTTGGAAATCATATGGAATCAAGCCTAGAGGAAGATGAATTGGAGTTAAGATATTATGGTGTTACAAGCCGCGACAATGGTCAAACTTGTCGCGGTGATTTCGCGTGAATTGCCCAATGATTCCCAAGAGTAACTTAGCTGTGGTGCAAAAGGTCTAGGCCATGACGCAAAGTGAAAAACATAGTTTTCGAGCTCCAGTACCTGACTTAGCCGAGGCGGGAGGGTTTCAAGTCATGGCACAGGTCCCCAAACTCTTACCTTTATCCTAGAAACCCCAATTTCTTCAATGGTATTGCTAAGAAACGATATAGGAACACTTGTGAGAGGTTTCTATGTGTTGATACTGATGGATGGATGAATCACAAACCCCTCATGATAGTATAATTTTTTTTATACATTCTCTGTGCATGTGGTTGTTCAGTGAAGACCCTAACATCAAGGTTCAAATTTTCTTATATTTTTATAATGTAATAGATCGTAACAACTCCAAACCTTAATCAGAAATTATTAGTTGTGTATTTAACTATAATTACCATGTATGGAAGATAGGGTTGTCACAAGTTGGATGTTATAGCTTGTTCCAAGAGTATAATTGAGTGTTGCTTATTGTGAATAGGCCAAGGAAATCTAACCCCACCTTATTGTGTTTGTGGAACCAAAAGGAGAAGGAACAAGCAAAGTAAAGCTTGAATTTACATGAAGGTAGCTCTCCACCTTTTCTTGTTGCATATGTGTCATTGTGTGCTTGTGTGTATATTTATATATTTGAGACATGCCACTTGATACCATGTTGCTATTTTGGTACCAATATGCTTTCTTGAATACCTTTGAATTGTGGAAATGGTCAAAAGAATGAGGTAGTGCTAAAAGTCCTTTGATGTGATTGAAGAGATGTCAAAAGTCTCATGGTATGGGTGAGACAAAGCCAAAAGTCCCTTGGATGGGTGAGGCTAAGTCAAAAGTCCCTAAACTAAGAGTGAGGTAATCCAAAAGTCCTAGAAATGGGGTAAAGCCAAACGAGTCCCTAGATTCATTCTTATTCTTGACATGAGTTTGTAACATAAAAGTGTGAGAATTAAATGCTTCTTAGATTGATTGGTTGCATACTTGTACCTTTGACATGTTTTATGCCTTGAAAATGTACTAGAAGAGGTGTATGAGCTATTGAGATTCAATAAATCTCACTCCCTCCTTTCTCTCATCTTATATGATCTAGGTGGAGTTTAAGATCCAAAGGATGGAAGCTAAGGAGCTTAAATATCCATCTCTTAGAAAATCTTGCTATTTTTGATGTATTAGAATGTCTAGGATGTCAAAGTATATATGTATATGTTATTTTTGAGCCATAACACTTTGAAAAAGCATAAAACTATGTAAAGATAGTGTATGTATCAAGAATAGAGCTAAATGAATGGAAATGTGCAATTTGACTCCTTGGGAGCCCACTTGTGCATGTATGTTTATGGAAGTGGCATGATGAATTTGAGTTGCATGATGGTTCAGACCTTATGAGAGACTTATTTATGCCATATTTGTGCATTCTAAGTTTCTCAAATGTGTGTGGAACAATGTATGACTCATTTGGACCAAATTTAACCTTTTTTTGGAAGCAAAAGTGCCATAATCTTGAGCTATGGCAAAGTTTGACCAAATGGCCTCTTCTTGACTTGAAATTTTTCATACAATTACATCTTGCCTAGATCTTATAGGAAAGCTAAAGACCAGGTCATTTGGAGGTATATGAAATTTTCTATGATTTTTCAATATTGGTATTAGAATTTCAGATCTGCTGAAGTATTGTTCATTTGGTCAGTTGTGAAATTGTGTCATTTAAGGAGCAAGTATGGTCCAATGGCTACAAAATTTTATAGGCAGAAACTAGACATTCATAGTAATTTGTAGCAACTAAAAGAACCTCATTTGGAGGTTTGAACTAAGAGATATGAATTTCTAAATTTCTAGAATAGCAACAATAGTGAAACACAACCTAAGTCATTGTTCCATTGAATTTTAGTTTGAATCTATTTTTACCATAAAGATAACATCCATAGATTTCTAAATTGTATCATTTGTATAGATTTGATTTTTGTGGAATTAATTGGACATTTTTGAAGTTTATAGCAAACATTTGCATCAATACCAGTAACTGTCCAAACCTTTGCACTTTTTTGCACGTCAAACATTTTTTGTGTTATGTTTCATGGCCTGGACCTATTTTTAGCATAAAGTAGACATTTTTATCATTTTAGAATGCCATAGTATGCTTGATTTTGATTTTTCTGGAATTAATTATAAATTTTCAAAGTTAAGGCTCAAAAGCTTTAGACTAAACCCAAGGCAAAACCATAAAAAACCCTGTATGCTTGATGTAAGCTCGGGTGTTTGGTAATGTTTTTAGATGGTTTTGAGTTGTATTGGTGTAATAAAATGTGAGGATGATATGAGAGAGTCCCTAAGGCCCATGGAGCCAAAACAGAGAAAATGTGAATGACGTAACACCATTAAATGGTATTATTTTCTTTGTTTTCTTGGGAGAATTCATGTATGAGACTTGTATATGTAAGAGAGTTAGCTAAGATAGTTATGGTATCACAGGGAGGAGAGTCCGAACACACAATAAAAAGATTTTATAGATTTATGATAACTCATTATTCACGATGACAATAGCTATAAGAGGGGGAAAAGACATTTACACAAAAATAATAATAGCAACTAAAGTGAAAGTGTTAAAGCCGTTTTGCAAGTTGAAGGCCATTAATAGAAACTACCCCCCCCCCCCACTTGTGGGGGAAAAAAGAAAGCAACTAAAGTGAAATCTAGTGTGAATTTAAAAGGCCAAAACAATACTTTTATCATTTATTTATTATTTTAAGATGATATGAAGGTTATCGTCAATTAGCTATATATTTAAAGGTTAGGGCCAATAAGCTAGTAGTTCATAGCACCAAAATTAAATTTCCATAGATTTCATATTAATGCTGTAATTTATTTTCTACCTTTACATTTTTTAGTAATAATAATAATAATAATATGAAAAACAAGAAAGTACAATAGTAATTAACAAGGATAATCAATTACTTCTTGGGATAAAAGCATCACCTTTTTAATTTTGAAAAGCCTAATTGAATAAAATTAAAAGCAACACTGATCTGTACATAACCTTAGAATACCAAATATGAGATTAGTTTAGGACATACATGATTCCTCTCTAGTAGCAATTTAGACTTGACTATACCTAGATTTTCCTCTTTATGACCTTACTTTGTTAGCCACTTTAGATAAGAAAGCTTATTGAAATTAGTGTTAGAAAGAGAATCTATCCTAACCATAAAATAGTGTTTTATTATGCCCTCCTATTATGAGTTTCAGTAAAACTTAATAGTTTATAGTTTCAGCTGTATTAATAAACTTAATATTAAATGTGTGTTGGCCTAATTACATTATAATCACTTAAAAATTAGTTTGGGCCTATAAAAATATTTTGATAGACCATTAGGCACCTTTAGAAAACAAAATATGCAATGAATGTGAGCGCATAAAATAATTTTTTTTTTTACATTCTCCCACTTGGGTCACATTTATTTTTTTAAGAAATTCATTTTATTTTTGTAAAATAACTCTCGAGTTGACAAATAACAACACCTTATGTGTGCTCTTTATTTTAAAATAGTTATAGAATAATACAACACATATAATAAGGTCTAACATAACCATCAATATAAGATAATAGTGATCATATGCCCTTTATTGAATATTCATAATCTATAGTCACACATACTAGCAATCATTCTAACATGGATCATAAGTCTAAAAGTGTGATAAGAAATAGCTCCCAAATGTGATCAACAATGTTCTAGCTCTTATTGGACCTCCAATTTCTTAATACCCTATATGCTCAACTAGCATGAGAAATTAATTAGCTTAAAATAAGCCTATATGTCTCAAATAGTTTTATCACAAGAATGCTGTATGGTATCAATAGAGACATGAGTGGATCGTCGCATAACCCTCAAAATAATACTAGGCTGATAGAATATGCAGTTAATGGCACAACCTAGGTCATCTCCCTTGGAATTGGCGTTCAATGTTTAATTGAGTTTTTCAAATATTAAAAGACTCTAAAATTTCTAAACTAAGGGAGTTTTGATTTAATTAAACTATCTTAAAACTAAATTGTATTAAAATTCCTAAATTCTACTTAATTGTATAGATTATGAATGAAAGATGGTCTTGTGACTAGCTTTGGATTCGTCCCTTGGTATCCACTATCCTTATCCTAATCTAATTATGATTAATTCTGGTCTAAGAGTCCCCAATCGTGTTCATAACAATTTATCTTGAGTAATCACACAAGAATCAAGAAATCAACAATCTAATGTTGAATTGAAACCTCACATCCAAATTAAATTGTCAATTCTTGTTTTTAAGATCAATGAACACTCAATTTGATTGATTAACTAATCAATTAACCTCTGAATCATCCTAAATATTTAATTAACCAACTAAACATTAAGGAATCCTCAATTTAAACAATTAAGCTCACTCATGTATTTTATCGAATACCTTCGAAGCATACATGGGAATTCAGATAATATTGAAATCAATCAGATTAATTAATCAACAAAAATACTTCCTAATTAGTGTCTAACCAGCCACTAATTATAATTACACAAATTCTTTATCAAATATATCTTAACCAAGAAAATAAATGAAAGAGAAAAAGTGTAGGAAAAATATAAAAGTCTTAGCCAAAATTCTGAATTATGCTTCCATGGATTCAAGCTTCTCTAAGGACTTCCTCCTAGCTAGCCTCAAGATGAATTAGAATATCATTGGAGATGGATTGATGGAATGGGGATGAGAAGAGGATGGAGTGTGGAGTGGAGTGGATGAATGGTTTGATGGATGGATGAATTGAAGGATGGTTTATGAATGGTTGAGTGGTTTGATGGATGGATGAGTGGTTTGCAGCGAATGAATATATAGATGATGGAATGGAGTTGCATGAATGGAATGGATTCAATGAATGAAGGAGGCGTGAGCGGGCTGGAGTTCTGGACAATGTGAATCTGCTTCCTTTCACGTGCTTTTTAATGAATCACATGCAGCCTCCTTATTTTCTTCTTTCTGTTATTATTCACGTGCCCAGCCTCTCCTTGAGTTTTTGCATTCTCCACGTCTCCTCCTTAAGCTCATGTTTTGTTATTTTATGCAGCTCATTCTTCTCTCTCGAGCTGCCCTCATGCAGCTTGTTCTCTTTGTTCAGAAACATGGCTAGTTCATTCTCAAGCTAGAGCTCAAATTCTTCCACGGGATATGCTCATTAATCTCCAGCTCTTGCTTCATTAATTCACATGGTCTGTGGCTTATGATTCAGCTCGTTCAATAGCTTCTTCGTGCGTCTCACCCCTCTGCCCAGTCCAACGTTGTTCAGCTCGTTCTTCATGCATGGTTCTACCCAGTTTAGCGTCTTCATGCGTTTGTCTATAGACTCGAGCATTCTGCTGTTATGGAGCTGCATGAGTGTAACTCACGTGGGCTGCTCTTCATTTATGCACGCATGCACAGCTCCTTCTACTCATTCGTGTTTCTGCTAGATGTTGCTGTTTGCTCTGTTCTTAAACTCAAAAACAGAGGCTTCTTGGGCATGTTTGTTCTCTTAACTCCATCTCAGTTCATACATCCAGCCCAGCTCCCTTTCAGTGTCATTTCTTACGTGTTAAAGGCGTAGCTTCTGCATGCAGCTGCTTCTTCACGTTAAGCTCGCCTTTTTCCAGCTCCCAAGCTTCTCGATCCAGCACCATCTGCTTTCGATGCAGTCTAGAAGTTGAAAGAAGCAGCAGCCCTTGCTCGTGTTTCTCGCTTCAGCTCGAGTTTCTGCATGAGTGTGAGCTTCCTCATGCAGCTCGCTCTTCTCGTTCAGCTTGTTCAGCTCGATGCCCTTTCTTCTCACCAAAATGTTCTTCTTTGTTCATCTACTATCCTTGCTTCCTTCCACCTAAACTCAAGCTCACTTCTGCATGCTTCTTACATGTTGTTTAATTCCTTCTCCAGCTAGCTCGAGCTTGCTTTCTTCTTGCTGTTTCTGCTTCTTCACGTGAAGATTCTGCATGCTTTCTTCTCCTCTGTTTTGAGTTTGTTTCTTTCTTGTGTAGCTTCTCTTCATGTTTCTCATTTTCCTTCACATGCTTCTTGTGTTCAAGATGGCTGCCTCTTGTTGCATTGGTTCTGCCCCCATGAATAGTTCCTTCATGCATATGTGTTGATGTTGAGTGAAGGGCTACTTATACGCTTCTTTAGTCATTCTTTTTTTTTCTTCTTTAACCATTATTCTCATTCAAGCTATTTGCCCATCAAAATTCTGCACAAATGAATGGAAAGTATTCAATAGAATTATCACAAAATTATTTAGAAGAATTTCATGCATTAAAATCCAATAATTTGTAACTTAATTCCTCAAATATAGAAAATGGCTACTAAAATCAAATTTCATCTAATTAGACCCTTAAAGCCATAATTGCATACTAAAATGTTTAAGTTAAAAGGATTAAAATGTATAAAAATCATACTTATCAAATTCCCCCACACTTAAACTTTTGCTCTCCTGGGCAAAGCTCAAAATCAAAGGAAAACTAATGGAATGACAAGTAGGAAAGTGAAAGTGAAAAATCGCAAGTTAAGGAATGATCACATCTTTTCATCACTTCAACATTCAAAACTAACTTCGCTTGCATCAAGAAATAAGCTCCATGGCAATTTCATTTGAAAAGAATGAATCAAAATGTATAGCCCCTCTCATGGATTGGTGTTTCTCTCAACTCTCAAGTGTTTAAGCAATATGGATCACTCATTTTCCACCTATCAAAACCTCACTACCATAAGCTTGTCAAGCTTCTAAATCTCCACCACCCATGCCAAATGCAAAGCACAAATCAAGAGGACTTTATTTAGGGTTGTAATGGGGCTAAGGAGTTGAAATAAGTGGATGATTAAAACAAGGGGATTACAAGTAACAAATAGAATACCTTAAAGATCTCAAAAGTAATAAAATGAGACTTAGGATGAGGAAAATGTGCAATTTGAAGGCCTTATTTCCAACAAGTATATGCAACTATAAACTCAATTTGTAAGGCTTCCCTCTTTTGATTTTCTTTTCTTCCTTTTCTTTTCTTTTCTTTGCTTTTTTTTTTCAATTGCTTTCTTTTTGCTTTTCCATCTCTTTTTTTTTCGTCTCTATCTCTTCTTTTCTTTGCATTTTTTTTCTCAAGACAATTTCCTCATCTTTTAATAACCATGGCCTAAATGGATGTAAGACATACATTCTCTCATCCCAATTAGATGTAATGCTCCTTAAAATCCCTAAGGCATCCTAAAACAAGGTAGGAAACATATTTAATGGCTATGGCTAACAAGAAAAGAAAATTAAAGTTCAAAGTGGCTAAAACAATGGATAGAATGCATGTAGGTTGGCTTTTTGGCTCACTAGTTATTAAAAAAAAAATTGAATGCCTCATCATTTTCATGTATGCAAATGCAAATGTAGTCTCAACAAAGAATCAAGACAAGTTCTAGAGTGAAAATAGAGATAGGTGAATACACACTAGAAATGAACAATTTAGGCTCAAATTCTCACCGGCTAATGGCTATCAACTAATTCATTGAAATCAAATTCATTGCCACTTCACTTGAATCAAGATACAAGATCCATCACTAATCATGTCTAGGTGAATTCAAGCTATAATCATCTCAACTTGCAACTTTTGCAGAAAAATTGAAAAAATTCATGCTATTTTTCAAAAAATTTTCTAATTTTTTTTTTACAAGATAAAGCAAAGAGATGAAGAAATGGAATGACTCTCCCCCCCACACTTAAATGTTGCATTGTCCTCAATGTCAGCACACAATCCAGGAAAAAGATAAACAACACAAAATAAAGAGAGTGAAAAGAAAGAATACAACCGGATGAGCTTGAATCGAAGATTTCAAAGTTGGCTTAGAGTCCTATGTAGCTGGTTAGCACCCTTTTATTACCTAGAAAATAAAGATAAACTGTAATGCAAAAAGGAAAAAAGAAAACTACATCCTAAACTAAATAGAACTATATTAAATATTAACTAATCATACGTATCAAAAATCAAAATTAAAACTACTTTATTCCTTTTTAGCTGAATAACTTTAAGTCTAACCACTTTAAAGCATTTGGATTGATCATGCAGAGATGATTCATGGACTTCCTCAACCATCAGTAGTTTAGGAAAGTCAGATTCAGCAATTTCAGGAGCAAGGAAAGAAGGAAAATCATATTTAAGGCATTTAAAATTAAAGAAAGAAAATTTAAAATCAAAACTTTCTAAAAATCTATTAAAGCCAATAAAATCTACTGGACTCCCATCAGTAAGAGTCACCGCATCAACAGAAAAATTTAATTGTAACTTCTCACAGTCCTTCGAGTTCAAGGTTTTTGTCAGTTGCTTCTCCTCAACAAAGAGAGTCTGTGGCTTGTTGGGAATTAACTCACCAACTTCAAGAATTTGTTCAGCACTCTCAACAAGAGAAACAGTATCTTCCCTGATCAAAGAGACATCAGTAGGCTCACAAGATTCTAAACAATGATCAATAAAAAAATTCAGTATCTCACTAGTATCGATAATAGCACAAGCATCAATGGGATTTCCAATATCAGCATTATCACTATGCATGCCCTCATCAATACTAGCATGATCGGGAGAATCAATTTTTTTGACAGTTTCAGTGTAAGCAGAGGACTCTATGGATTCAACAGATTTATCAGACTCCTGAAACTCATTAATCTCAACACACACAGGACATGCATGCATATCATCGCATAAACATTTAAGAGTTAAGTCTGAATTATCAACAAGCTGTCCAACAATTTCAATGTCTATATTCTTATCACATGCTACATTCATTGTTTCATCAGTCATACCATCATAGGCTAGTGAGGAATCATGTTGATCAGTATATGTGAGGAACTCACTAGTCTCAATGAAAGAATTAATTTGAGAGCATCTATCACATATAGCAGATTCAACACATACACAATCAAGAAAATCATTTAAATCATTTATATCACATGATCTAGATGGTATGCTATCCCTAAACTCAGTAGATGCATCATCAATAGGCTTATTAACCAATTCTAGACTAAGAACAGAATGATCATCACATTCTAGATCACCCCCACACTTATCCACTACCCTAGACTCAATAGATTCATCATTAACAGATTCAGACATGAATTCATAACTATAATCACAGCTAGGGGTAGAAATTTCAAGTGCATCAGTACACAAGGATTTATGAACATCTATAATTGTATCAATTTTGTTCAATGAATTACCACAATTAACCAAATCAGGAGATTCAATGATAATTTCCTCATTAACTTCCTCATTATGCAATTCAGAATCAACAACATTATATGCATCAGTATTCACAGTGCTATCATGCAAACTAGATTCAGTTTCGACAAATTGCAGAGTATTAGAAGATGGAAGGATATTACCCGATGAATAGGACTCTTCCTCCTCTAAACATTCCCTTCTAATTTGCTCATCAATTGATTCATTAGCACTTGAAGTTGATTGATTCATTTGAAATCCTGAATCCATCATGAGGTTATCTGCCATTTGTTGGTCTAGAAGTTGCACCCGTTGGATCATTTGCTCCAATTGTTGGTTTTGAATAATACAGGCTTCTATTAGCTGCTCTTCCCAACTTGGTTCCTTTTGGACCTCTTGTTGCATATACCTCTCATGATAATTGTAAGTTTCATACTTTGGCTCTTGGCTATGGAAGGTGTGGTATGGCCCATAATTATGGTGGTAATTGGGGGGTACTCCATATGAATTATGGTATGGTTGGTAGCATGGTTGTTGGACTTGGTATTGTTGGCTTTGTTGCTCTTGTCTTTGTTGTTCAAGAAGAATTTGAAGCATTGACATGGCTTTATCCAACTTTTGAGAAATCTTTAAACGTTGGAATTTGGCCAAAAAATGGTGCACCTAATAGCTTTGCTATTACTTTTACTCAAAACACCCAAAAACCTTGGAAAACAAAGTTTAAAAATTTTTTGGGCGCTTGAAACAAAAATTTCAGCAAACAGGACACTTGATGCGTAACACTGAAATCAGCCAATTCCAAGTTCAAAACAAAACAAAAATTAAACCAAAATAGAACCAAAACAGAGCTAAGACAAAAACAAAAACACTTAGAAAACTTTCTTAAACAATTGATAATCCAATTCCCAGGCAACGGTGCCAAATTTTGAGTGGATTGTCGCATAACCCTCAAAATAATACTAGGCTGATAGAATATGCAGTTAATGGCACAACCTAGGTCATCTCCCTTGGAATTGGCGTTCAATGTTTAATTGAGTTTTTCAAATATTAAAAGACTCTAAAATTTCTAAACTAAGGGGGTTTTGATTTAATTAAACTATCTTAAAACTAAATTGTATTAAAATTCCTAAATTCTACCTAATTGTATGGATTATGAATAAAAGATGGTCTTGTGACTAGCTTTGGATTCTTCCCTTGGTATCCACTATCCTTATCCTAATCTAATTATGATTAATTCTAGTCTAAGAGTCCCCAATCGTGTTCATAACAATTTATCTTGAGTAACCACGCAAGAATCAAGAAATCAACAATCTAATGTTGAATTGAAACCTCACATCCAAATTAAATTGTCAATTCTTGTTTTTAAGATCAATGAACACTCAATTTGATTGATTAACTAATCAATTAACCTCTGAATCATCCTAAATATTTAATTAACTAACTAAACATTAAGGAATCCTCAATTTAAACAATTAAGCTCACTCATGTATTTTATCGAATACCTTCGAAGCATACATGGGAATTCAGATAATATTGAAATCAATCAGATTAATTAATCAACAAAAATACTTCCTAATTAGTGTCTAACCAGCCACTAATTATAATTACACAAATTCTTTATCAAATATATCTTAACCAAGAAAATAAATGAAAGAGAAAAAGTGTAGGAAAAATATAAAAGTCTTAGCCAAAATTCTGAATTATGCTTCCATGGATTCAAGCTTCTCTAAGGACTTCCTCCTAGCTAGCCTCAAGATGAATTAGAATATCATTGGAGATGGATTGATGGAATGGGGATGAGAAGAGGATGGAGTGTGGAGTGGAGTGGATGAATGGTTTGATGGATAGATGAATTGAAGGATGGTTTATGAATGGTTGAGTGGTTTGATGGATGGATGAGTGGTTTGCAACGAATGAATATATAGATGATGGAATGGAGTTGCATGAATGGAATGGATTCAATGAATGAAGGAGGCGTGAGCGGGCTGGAGTTCTGGACAATGTGAATCTGCTTCCTTTCACGTGCTTTTTAATGAATCACATGCAGCCTCCTTATTTTCTTCTTTTTGTTATTATTCACGTGCCCAGCCTCTCCTTGAGTTTTTGCATTCTCCACGTCTCCTCCTTAAGCTCATGTTTTGTTATTTTATGCAGCTCATTCTTCTCTCTCGAGCTGCCCTCATGCAGCTTGTTCTCTTTGTTCAGAAACATGGCTAGTTCATTCTCAAGCTAGAGCTCAAATTCTTCCACGGGATATGCTCATTAATCTCCAGCTCTTGCTTCATTAATTCACATGGTCTGTGGCTTATGATTCAGCTCGTTCAATAGCTTCTTCGTGCGTCTCACCCCTTTGCCCAGTCCAACGTTGTTCAGCTCGTTCTTCATGCATGGTTCTGCCCAGTTTAGCGTTTTCATGCGTTTGTCTATAGACTCGAGCATTCTGCTGTTCTGGAGCTGCATGAGTGTAACTCACATGGGCTGCTCTTCATTTATGCACGCATGCACAGCTCCTTCTACTCATTCGTGTTTCTGCTAGATGTTGCTGTTTGCTCTGTTCTTAAACTCAAAAACAGAGGCTTCTTGGGCATGTTTGTTCTCTTAACTCCATCTCAGTTCATACATCCAGCCCAGCTCCCTTTCAGTGTCATTTCTTACGTGTTAAAGGCGTAGCTTCTGCATGCAGCTGCTTCTTCACGTTAAGCTCGCCTTTTTCCAGCTCCCAAGCTTCTCGATCCAGCACCATCTGCTTTCGATGCAGTCTAGAAGTTGAAAGAAGCAGCAGCCCTTGCTCGTGTTTCTCGCTTCAGCTCGAGTTTCTGCATGAGTGTGAGCTTCCTCATGCAGCTCGCTCTTCTCGTTCAGCTTGTTCAGCTCGATGCCCTTTCTTCTCACCAAAATGTTCTTCTTTGTTCATCTACTATCCTTGCTTCCTTCCACCTAAACTCAAGCTCACTTCTGCATGCTTCTTACATGTTGTTTAATTCCTTCTTCAGCTAGCTCGAGCTTGCTTTCTTCTTGCTATTTCTGCTTCTTCACGTGAAGATTCTGCATGCTTTCTTCTCCTCTGTTTTGAGTTTGTTTCTTTCTTGTGTAGCTTCTCTTTGTGTTTCTCATTTTCCTTCACATGCTTCTTGTGTTCAAGATGGCTGCCTCTTGTTGCATTGGTTCTGCCCCCATGAATAGTTCCTTCATGCATATGTGTTGATGTTGAGTGAAGGGCTACTTATACGCTTCTTTAGTCATTCTTTTTTTTTCTTCTTTAACCATTATTCTCATTCAAGCTATTTGCCCATCAAAATTCTGCACAAATGAATGGAAAGTATTCAATAGAATTATCACAAAATTATTTAGAAGAATTTCATGCATTAAAATCCAATAATTTGTAACTTAATTCCTCAAATATAAAAAATGGCTACTAAAATCAAATTTCATCTAATTAGACCCTTAAAGCCATAATTGGATACTAAAATGTTTAAGTTAAAAGGATTAAAATGTATAAAAATCATACGTATCAAGACATATCATAACAAATACAATCATTATATTTAAGATATACAATATATCTTAAGATACCTATCGTATTCAATCTTTGCCCATGGAAAATATTCAACATAATGACGATCATAAAAACCATGTTGGATTAATGGTGCAACGAGATAATGCACACAGTATATCAGAAATTTATGGTGAATTAAAATATAATAAAGAAATCAAAAGACATCTATAGAGTCAACAAAAATAAAAAAATGTATCAAATTCCCATTAATCTAAAAAATCAAAAAATATTAAAACACCAATGTCCTTAACAAGTTTTTAAAATTATATGGATTTTAATCCTTTAGTTTGAAGATCAACTAAGATTGGCTCTATATTAATAAACTCTATAACAGTGTCTCCCTTCTTGAATAGGTCCCTAATTGTAAGATACTTTATTTCCATTTGCTTAGACCCACTGCTTATCTTATTGTTCTTAGAATAAAAAACAACTACATTATTATCACAATAAATAACCAATGGTCTAATAATGGAATCAACCAAACAGATCTCTGACATAAAGTTCCTTATCCAAATAGTTTGTAAGGCAAATCAATCCATTTGGATTCATTTTAGGTTTTATGATCATCACTTAATTCCATTAAACCCTAATGTGGTATTTTAAAAAAGTTTAGGTCTATTAAGAAGCAATTCTTCGTTTTCACTTTCCAAATCCCAAACTCTCACTTGTTATGAGCCATATATCCCTAATGAAACTAATCATTATATGCTTGGTTAGAGGGATCTAAGACCAACTTTCTTCTTTAACCATATTTAGGCCTTAAAATTTCAACTTTCAATTTAAGGCTCCTAAATTCAATTCAATGATTCTATAATTATTTAGTCATCATATCTAAGTCTCTTTAATCATTAGAACCTAAGAAAACACTCCCTTGGTGCTTCAAACACCCCATGGTTGAAAAAACACACATATGGAAGCCCATTAGAATTTTGTTAGTTTCTTTAAGGTTTTTTGATACATATAGACATTCTTGGCTTCTCTCTCTAACTTAATTATAAATTCAAATGGCTTAAAGTGCCATCTTATAATTTTAAAACCCTTAAGGTGCAAAGAAAACCCTAATGGCCATAATTGCATTCTATAGGCTTTTAATGAATTCTATTGGTTCCATCTTGTTCTCCTCACTCCCAAATCTCTAGTTTTACCATGTTTTCATCCAAAACATATTCCCTTTCTAAGATTCTAGGTTTGGCTAAACATAGAAAGAAACGAGAGGACAATAAGAAGAAAATTTTCAACTATGATACATAGCTTATTTTAATGTTTATCAGGAGGAGAATTTGATGCTACAATTGTTTTCCTCAATCCCTCTCCTCCTTCCAAGTAACCAACCATAAAAGTGTTTCTTTCAAGCAGCTAAAACCACCAAGAGAGAGGGCTTAAGGAGGAGAAGAAGATTAGTAAAAGCTAGACCATAAAAAAAAACATGATTCCTTATCTAGAATGGCTTTCTTTCTTCCTCCTTCATGGATGACTTAAAGGATTGGTTCAAAGACAAGTAACTCCAGTTCTAGTCTTGGGAGAGTGGTATGACACTAAATAAGAAGAAAAGGAGAGTTTTAAAATAATTTTCATAGTTCCTATTTTGCCCCTCATATCTAATTCTTTCGTTTAGACTCGTTTTAGCTCCTTTTTAAGAACTATCCTTTTTCATATAAAAATGTAGGTTCTCTAGTTTATATAACTTTTGTAACAACCAGGAAAAAGAGAAGAAAAGAAGAAAAGAAAAAGCTAAAAATTTTCAAGGGGCTGAAAATTTTCTAAGTCTGCTAGCTACAGCCCGGCTATAACGAATGTACCTGTTCGCTATAGCGAGAAATGGTCTAGCTATAGCGAGAAATGGTCTAGCTATAGCGAGAGTGCCTTCTCGCTATAGCGAAAATGCTTCTAGCTATAGCGAGTGCGGGCATCCCATACAAAATCCAGGGAGTTGCTCACTGTAGCGCGCGCCATAGTGAAGGCAGAGGTCTGGGACAGACACGAGCTCGCCGTAGCGAGGGTTAGTCCGAAAAAGCGAGAAAAAAGAGGATTTGACCTATTAAAGTGTCTCAACTCCTTCTTTCACTCTGTAACCGACTTGAGCTCACTCTAAGATAGAGAAAAGGGTGGAGGAGAGAGAGAGAAGCCTAGAGGATGAAGGAAGAACAAGAAAAGGTAAGAATTTCATGGCTTTTCTCTTAGAATGTTGTTCCTCTCCCCTTGCTCTCTCTTCCCACGGTTTTAGTAGTTAAAGTAGCCATGTTTTGAGCTTGGTTCAGAGGAGGGAGAGTAGAAAACCCCTCCTGAAGAAGACCAAGACTCACATATGCTTACTCCTTCCTTGCTTCCTTTCTTGAGAGCTTGAGAGAGGAAGGAGAGTTGGTGAGCTCTAGTGAGAGAAAGAAACCCCTAGCTTGATATGTTTAGTAAAGTTGCTAGAAAGAAATCCCTAGCTTTACGAATCAAGTATTTAAGAGTGTAATTCCATGTTCTTGTGTGGTTAGGCTCAAGAGAAGCACTCCCATCTAGAGGTAATTGTGAAAGCAACAAGGGAGGAGACAAATTGAAGAGGAAAGTTGTGAATAGCTAATAAGGTAGCTCTCTCCACCTTCTCTCATGCATAATGGTGTGCTTACATTGTCTTACTTGTGTGTATGTATGTTTTGAGCCATGAGAAGTATGTTAGCATTATGATACCTTATGAAGTTAAATGATGTTTTATGTGATTGTTTGGTTTGCTTGAGTATGGAAAAGCCAATAACCCTCTAGCCATGGTGAGGATGAGCCAAAACCCCTCAAGTTGGTTGAGACAAAGTAAAGAGTCTCCCAAAAGTGAGGTTGACTCCCAAAGAGTAAGGGTTGAGTCTAAGAACCTCTTAAGAATGGGTGACGTAAGTCCAAAATCCACAAGTGAGTGAGTGAGGCTAATCCATTTACTTGGCAAGCTTTTATATGTTATGTACAGCCTACTCACATGTTGAAAATGTTTCTTTTATATGTATGGCCAACTCAAATGTTGGCAAATGCTTTTCTTATGATTTTATATTCTAACATGCCATGCATACATTGTGAGACTTGTTTGCATGCTTTGTGTGCGTGATTGAATGAGAGATGAGCTATTGAGATTCTTTAAATCTCACTCCCCCTCTCCACCATCCAAACATGCTAGGTGGACCAAGTGAGGCAAGAGATGGGAGCCACCAAGCTTGAAGCTAGGGAGATTGGTGAAGAAAGTGTAAAGAGTTTTTGTTACTATCATGTATTTAAGCTAGAAGATGTACTCTAATGATGTAATGATGTATATGATGTAGCAAGTCTAAATACTTGTAAACCAATGTATTTATCATGTATATATGAGAATGAGACCCATTTTGAATGAAGAAGCAAGTTTTGTTATGAAAAACATGATTTTAGCATTGGCCACATGAGTGTATAAGTGGGTGTGGGATAGTGGGTTCCTCCAATCTGGGTTGTTAGACACTTGAACCATGTTTGATAGCCCCTATGGATGCTTTATCATGTGCTCAAAGAGTCCTAGAGGTAGAAGAACTAAGATTGGACCCCATTAGCCCCCTTTCTAACTAAGCAAGTGGCCCTTTGCACATGATGTCAAAAGTTGACCAAATGACCTCTTCTTGCTTTGAAATTTGACATGTGACTAGATCTTGTTTAGAAATTTTTGAGAAGCTAAAGATCAAGTCATTTGGAGGTCTATAGAGTTTTCTATGATTTTTCAAAGTTGGCATCAGAAATTCGGACCTTCTGAAACACTGTTCATTTGGTCAATTTGGAGTTTGTGTCATCCGAGGGGAAAACGTAGTCCAATGGCTACAAAATTTTATATGCAGAAACTAGATAGTCACAGAGACTTATAGGAATTGGAAGCACCTCATTTAGAGATCTAGAGAGAAAGATATGTAATTTTGAAGTTTCAGCCCAGAATCAGTCATCTTACCAGACCCGAGGTACTGTTTCATCGGTTTCCGAGAGTTTGGCTTAATAAACTGATCTGGAAGAATTTTTCCTCTCTAGCTAACATCCACATCTTCCTATAGTGATATCGTTTGCAAGCATTGGAGTTTTTTGGAATTAGTTAGACCATTTTAAAGTTCATATCAGTAAACTGTGACAGTAACAGAACCCCCTCTGCCCAGTAGATGTTTTCGGATGTCACACGCTTTATGCATGAGATTTTAAGACTTCTACATATTTTTAGCATGAAATAGACATCTTAAGCTTTCCACAGTGACCAGGATAATATGTTTCTAATTTTTCTATATTTAGTTATGAATTTCCAAACTCTACCCAGAAATGAGGCCAAATCTATCGAGAACGAAATTGCATGTCTCATATCCCTTTTTGCTTTCCATGGGTTTAAAGCATATTTTTGGGATTGAAATGAGTCTTAATAGTTCAATTAAACATGAGGATGCATAGAAAGAGCTCACCCGGTCCATGTGATATTAAAGTGAATGTCTACCCATGCATGATGCCATAGAGAAAGAATATGAACCTAAAGAAAATCATCTCCCTTTTATGCTTGCCATATGTATATGAGCATGTAAGGCATGATGCTAGAGAGCTAGAGATGAAGGTGTTACAACTTTTACTTTCAATTTTATGTGATTCAGAACTATCTTGAATTGTTAGGTCAAAATTTAGGTTAACTAATAGCCTAAAATGCATACCAGAAGGGTTTTGGCCATTTTGATGGTTTCTATAATTTTTAGAGCCTCTGAGAACCTTAGAAAATTTAATTTTTCCATTTAAAAATTCCTTCTTTAGGTTTCTAAAAGATTTCCTGAAATTATGATTTTGTCATTGCCTTTTCAGTTTAGTCTATTTATCTATTTTGGCTCCAATTTCGAACCATCTTTAACTTTATAGTCTCATTTCTACATGCTTAGATTATCATTATATCCTTACTTGACCTTATTTCATTTTATTCTAGGGTCCTATCTTGTTATCTCATCGATTTCAATTCAAATTTAAGAAAATAAGATATTATTGAGTGTATACTTGTCCATACATCAAGTTATTGGCTGCACTGGCATATGGGATATCCTTCATAGATTCCTTTTCAAGTCCATTTCTTTGGTATCTACTTTTACTAAGTTTATCACCTTTGACAATAGGTACATCCCTAAGCTTGCAATTTTGCATGTTAAATTATTTTAACATATATCTATATAAGCCCTTTGAGATAATCCCAAAATATCACCAGATCTATCATGATGTATCTCAATACCTAGGACATAAGAAGCCTCTTAAAGGTCTTTCACATCAAAAGCACTAAACAAGAAAAACTTTGTTTCACGAAGCATATTCAAGTCACTACTTGCAAGAATAATGTCATTCACATAAGGGACAAGAAAAATAAACTTGCTTCCATTGGTCTTCATATATATACATTGATCACATTTATTCTTAACAAAAACAAGTGAGGTTACTACCTGATCAAACTTTAAATACCATTAGTGAGAAGCATGTTTAAGACTATTGACCAATTTTTTTAGTATACAAATCATATGGCCTTTATCATTCTCTTAAAAACCTTATGGTTGTACCATATAGACTTCTTTATTAATATTTCTATTAAGAAAAGTCATCTTGACATCTATCTAATGAAGTTTTAAATGAAGGTGAGCCACCAAGGCCATAGTGATTCTAAAGGAATCTTTAATCGATACTGGTGATAATGTCTCAGTGAAACAATGCCTTTCTCTATATAAAGCCCTTGGATCCTAATCTAGCCTTGAATCTTTTAATTTGACCTTTAGAGTATTTTTTGGTTTTGAACATCCATTTGCGATCAATTCACTTATAATTGCTGAGGAGTTTAACAAGCACTTAAGCTCTCTCTGCATCCTTCCACATATCTAATTCTCTCTCTATAAGATCTTATTAGGGGAATTTCTGTAATTGGTTCATAAATTTCTAGGGTTTGTTCAATTGTTTATGGAATCAATCAATTGATCAAGGAATCTAATCCATCATAAAAGCTTCTATCTAGACAAGCAAGTCTATAGTTTCTTCCTTTATATTCACTGGTGTAATAATATCATATGACAATGACAAAGGATTAAGTACAATGTTATTTGGCTCATTTGCCATAAAAATTTAAGAACAACCTCCTTTAGTAACATCAAATTCTAGAAATTTCTCAATCAATGATTCAATAATTATAGCACAATGTTCAAGACTATAAAATCTATACCTTTTTAAGTGCTCTAGGTATCTAATAAAGAAACAACAATTGGTTCTAGAAATTGTCTTTCTTTTATAAGGATTATAAACTTTTACCTTAATAGGGCATCCCTAGCATGAAAATCATAATTTTCTATATTTTGGCAACTAAAATAGTCCCTAAAGAGTGGAATAAGTTATTTAAATGGGGTGACAACTTAGAGAAAGGTAGTATGAGCTAAGAAGAACCAAAATTAGAATCATTTGATTAATGAAAGAAGACTGCAAAGTAAAATGAATTGAGGTAAATTAAGGGTAGAATGCTAATTAGAGCATATAAAAATGAGGTTAAAAAAAGATAATGGCATGAAATCGAAGCCAAAATAGCTAAACAAAATGAATTATAATTGTAGTGGCAAAATTATACTTTTGAAAAATATTTTAAAAACTCAAAGGAAAAAGTTTTAAATGATAAAATTGAGCTCATTAGAGTTTTTAAAGGCCCTAAAACTTTAAGAACTATTATAATGGTTAAAACTCTTTCGGTGTATGATTTAGGTCGTCAATCGACTCAAATCTTGATTGAGCTATTTGAGGTTGTTTTGAACTTCATAAATTCAAAATTAATTTTTTTTAGGAAATTAGATAGCTTCAATTTCATGATGGAAAAGATGGTTCCCAAAAAAGATTTAAAATGGCCTCAAACAGAGGAATTGTAGTTGTGAGACATAACAAAAATTTTTGTAGTTCTTTTAAAACATTCTTTTCCCCTTCATATAGGTTTAGCCATGTCTTCTAGCCCTTGAAACTAACCTAGCACTCTTGGAATAGACCAAAAGTTAAACTTTAAAGGTGTCTAAGAGAAGGGAAAAAAGGAGGAAGAAAAGGCTACAAAGGTAAGGATTTAAGCATTTTTTTCATGGCATATTAGTTACAAAACTCCTTCTCCTCTCTAAGCTCTCTTCATTCATGGTTTTAGGTTTCTGAAAAGACCATTTTGGTGGCTAACCACTTTGAAAAAGGAGAGAGTTTGAGGAAACAAATTGCACCACAAAAAGCGCCATTTGAAGAGAAATCAAACAAGGCATGATGCCTTGTGTAAAATTTGCCTTTCCTTGTTCTTCCATGTCCTCCCATGTTTGGCCAACTTAAGGAGATTCTAGGGGAAGACTAATTTTAACTTAAACATGTAAGGGTTTAGGAGTGTGGAGATTAATATGGAACAAAGAGAATCTATTGAAAGGCTATGGATGTAAGATATGGTAATTATGGTTTTGATTGCACCTTACTTTAGAAAGGTATTTCAAGCCATATAAGATCATATGGCTAAGAAGAGTGATAGGTTTATCCATTTGAAGGAACTAATACCTAGGAAGAAATTTTTATGATTTAAAGTTATAAATGATCTAGATATAAATTATAGACACTAATTGAACCTCTGGATTGAATTTAGTAGTCTTATTTTGAAAAGTGAAAATTTAGGGTTCAATTATGCGTAAAGAAGCAACTTACTGCTAGGCTTCTTAAATCAAATATATGATAGCTCTAATGAGTTCTAATAAGGTCATATAACTCATATTGAGTGAGATTTTGGAGCAAAAAGATGGATTTATAAGAGTTGCTTCATAAGGCACTTGAATGAGCCATGGTTACCTTAGTTGATTGTATAAGGCTATAATGAGTGTAAGCATGGTTTCATTGTTGATTTTATGCTTCATTTGATATGTATAGTCCAATCAAGTGAATTTACATTCAAGTGTGGGTGTAAGGCTATAGAACAAGAGAAGGATACCAAGGGGAATTAATTGGAACCTTTGTGTCAAGGTAGCTTTTCCTCCATTCTTGTGTTTGTATGCTTGGTTTGCTTGAATGTCTTGGATTGCTTGCATGTAATGGTTGCAAATTTTGTATATTGTTGATTACTTGATGATCATAGGTAATTGCATGGCATTTGATTGCATTTGGAATTGACTTGGTCTTAAAAGGTAAAATTATGCCAAAGGTCCCTTGAAATGGGTGAGGTAAGGCCAGTAGTTGTTAAATATAGGTAAGACTAAGACAAAAGTACCAATTGTGGGTGATGCTAAGTCAAAAGTCTCTAAAAAAGAGTAAAGCTAGACCAAAAGTCCACAAAACTTGATATTACTCTTGATGGAGTCATGGGATCCATAATGTAAGAATATGATTTTTATATAGTTATATGACATGCATGCTTGCTTTTGGAACTTGAGTGGGCCATATATGTATGCTTGAATGTTGGATTAACTATTAGGATTCCTTGAATCTCACTTTTCTTCTATTTCTATAAACCATAGCTAGGTAAACACTCAATGAAGTATGAATGATGAACAAAGGACTTAGAAAGAGTTACTTTGATAATGAAAGTTGTTTTAAGGCATTTTCTTATGTCTATGAATATTTTTTGGTGCATTTTGATGTATGGCCATGCCAACACATTTAAAAGTATGAGAATATGATGTAAAGACCATTTATATATTGCAATATGTAATATATTGTAATTTAGCACCTTGAGTTCCTAAATGAATATGTGTATACTATCAAGTGGAAAGGTGATTTTGAGTTATATGGTAATTATGACATGTTGAACCAGTATGATGCATTTGTGGATTGAAACTTGCTCATAAAAAGAAATGGCATGATATAAATTATTTAGTACTTTTTTTAACCAAAATTCATTTCTTTTAAGCCATAATGTGTTGATGCACCTTTGATAACCCAAATGAATAAGTCTTAGGCTGAAATGTGACAAACATTTAGAGGACATTGAAAGCTTACTATAGAGCAAAGGACTACAATTTTTGGAGCTTTATAGAATATTTTATAAATTTTTGAAATTAGCTAAATTGTGCAAAAATTATAGTTTACTGTTCATATGGTTAGTTTTTGACTTTTAGGTTTTTTAGGGGCCAAATGGGCTCATTTTGATCTAAAATTTTTACAACAAGTAGTTCTCATTATAAGCTTTTTATAGACACTAAGTTTACATAAATTGGAGTTATGTAACTTAAGTTATAAATTTTTAAAATTTAGTCCCTATTACGTGTTGCAAGGGATGAATTTTTAAAATTTAATCCCTATTATGTGTTACAAGGGTCAAAATGTGCATATGGCCAAGCCAACAAAATTCATGCTTATTCTTGTGATATCAAATTAGCATAGCATAGATTTGAAGAATGAGATCATCAAAATTCTTGTCGTGCAAAAATTGTATCATTGAGGCTTTTAATAATAGAAAATTCCGCTGCTAAAAATATGATTATGACTAATTGATATCAAAAAATGAATTTTTCATAAGCTATATGTATAATCTTTGATGGCATGACAAAAATGATTAAGACTTAGCTTTCTACCAATTCATGACTTAAAAGGTGTTTTAGGTACAAACTTAGTGGGAACATAGTTTAAAAAGTAGATAATGGTTTTTATTGCTTTGCCCCATAGGAAATTAGGTAAATTAGACCTACTCATCATGCTCTTAACCATATCATATGTGTGATTTTGTCTCTCTACCACACCATTCTGTTTCAGACTCCTCGGCATGGTATACTAGGTAATGATTTCATAATCCTATAAGTACTTAGCAAAAGGTCCCTTTTGTTATCCATTTTTGCCATATTTACAATAATACTCACTGCAACTATCAAATCTCACCAATTTGATAATAGTCCCTAAGTGTTACTTCACCTAAGCTCAAAAAACTTTAAACATGTCTATGGCATTGGATTTGTCCTTTATTAAGAAAAAAATAGCCATAACAAAAGAAATCATTGATGAAGGTAATAAAATATTTTTTACCACATATCGTAGTTGAAGAGGGCTCTTTAACGTCTGTATGAATTATTGCTAAAGGATTTTTATTATGGGTTACACTTTTTTCTTACTTTTGGTTAATTTTTCCTATAGAACAATCAACACATGTCTCTTTCTATCCTAAATCTAAGGAAGGTAAAATGTCATCCTTGGTCAACCTTTCAACTTTTTTGTTTGAAATTTGACCTAGATGTTTATGCCAAAATAGAAAGGATTTCTCTTTAATTACAGATCTTTTAGAAATAGGATTTTTAACATTGAAAGATAAACATTCATCTTTAAGAGACAAGCATAATTTATACAATCTGTTAGACAAACTACAATTGCCAATTTCTTTGGAATTATAAAAAATATCAATTTTTTCATTTCCAAAATTAAAATAATATCCATCCTCATCAAGTAAAGAAGGAGAAACTAAATTCCTCTTAAAAAGAGCAAATGTAAAAAGTATTTTCTAAACAAAACTAAAAACTAAAGTCAAATAGGAAATTGATAGTTCTAATGTGTTCAACTTTAACATCAGCACTACTATCAAGCTATCAAGAGTCTAAGGGAATATCAATAATATTTGACTCAAAACAAATATAAGTCAACAACTCGCCATGTCTGTTGTTCTTCTTCTCTAGCTAAGCCTTGAACTTGAAATAGTCAGCCTTCTTATGACCTTTTCTTTTGTAAAAATAGCATTTTGAATTATTTATGTTGTCTATAAGCCATCCATGATTATTATCATGCTTTTGAAAGTGTAAATTGTTTCCATTGATATTAGGGGCATGAGCCTTTATCTTAAACTTTCCTTTTCCAGTAAGGAAATTTGGCTTATTGTAGGAGACAAAATAGGTAGTTTCACTTCTATCTCTCCTTAACTTTTCTCCCTTAACCGCAAATTTTGAAATCAGATCATTAACACTCCAAGTCTAGTATTGTGTGCTGTAAACAATTTTAAGCTAATTAAAATCTGATGGAAGAGAATTAAGCGCATGGTGAATGACAAAACTATTAAGGAGTCATGAGCCTAAGCTTAGTTTGAGCATACACTATCTTTATAACATACTCTCTGACTCCCTTAGTGCTATCATATAGCATTATCGTTAACTTACTTGTTAATTGTCTAACCTCAACTTTATTTGAAAAATGATATATCTTTCCCTATAACAGTAAAGGACTCCTTGGCATTGGTGGTTTCTGGCAAACCACTCATCACGAGATGTTAAGCAATTGATCTTTTCATAGCTATGTGATGACTAATGCAATTAGATTTATCCTACTTAGTTTTTTTTTTTGCACTCAACACTTATACTTTCAGTGGGTTTTGGAAGTTCATACACATGCATTGCTACATCTATATCACTATACCCAGAGAAAACTCAATGTCTTGCTTCTATTTCTTGTAATTGGAGCTAGTCAAGACCTCTATAGTAGAAGTATTGTTCACAACAAAAGAAATTAATTCATAAAAATGCAACATAATAAGTATATTAGGTAATTTTCAAATAGTTCAATAAATATGAATAAGCTATCTATAAAGAGCACCAGGTGCATCATTATGAACTCTCCTTTAAGTAGAAAACATGACATGTAATTTATCTCTCTTGCATGAAGCTAATAAAATAAAATAAAAAGACATATAATATTGAAAAATTCATCCCCTTTAGACAAATAGACCATCTTCACCATGTATCTCTGCCCACATGCTCCATGTAGTACCGTAATTAATACACAACAATTTACAAAATAATATATATAACAATTTGAATAATTCTAATAACAAGGAAAGTAAATGATTTTATAAATTTTAATAGATGAATCACTTCGATGAAAGACACTCACAACTATTCACAAAACAATATTCCTAGACTAGAAAAGATTTAATTGTCTCACCTCCCATCAATAAAGGAACTAAACAATTTTGTTAAACTTTGATAAACGAATCACTTTAGTGATAAACATTCATAAAAGTTTATAAAATAAAATCCCCAAACCAAGAAAAATTAAATTTGATCAATTAGATAGGATACTACACCAAAAGTACCCTAAAAGATCAAATTATGGACCATAGTTGCAATTAAGATATGAACAACAATTTAAAACGTGAAATAATTATAAAATAGTGTAATATTTTCCCCTATTAACTTAGGCTTGAGAGTATGTAAATAATACACCTATCTAGGGAGACTATGGCTTAATTTTATGTTCATTATGCATGAAAATATTCTTTTAAATTTTTCTATAATATTTCTGACATCAATTACTACATCAAAAATATAAAAGTTGTAGGTTTTACCATAATAAAAGGTAAAAAAAATTATAAATAATTTTTCTAGGTATCATAAAATTAAAATAACATTATACAAAAAATCTTTAAATTAATAGAAGTAAAATGGCATAAAGAACACCCCAAATAGTGTTTGGGGTGGCCAACATGCATTCCCCCCATTTTCCCTTGCACGTAGGTGTTGTAAATGTCATTTTAACATCAACCTCATATCTTTATGTTTTTACATGCTCATAATAGTCCTAGAACATCAATCAAACAATAAAAAGGCTAAAAAGGAGAGATTTTCATATCTAAAGAAAAAGGATTGCATGACTTCTAACCCAATGCTATATCTTTGTTTGAGGCATTTTAATCCAATTAAATATATTAGTTAACTATATGATGATACAATGAAGTATTTTCATACAAGAAATTGAATTAAAAGTTCATTTATCACATGATCTAGAATTTTGAATATATGAACAAGTGAAAATTTTGAAATTTAAAATTCTCTGTACATAGGTCTTTGTATTAGTCATACAATATGTTAACAAAAAGCTAATAATGAGGGGATCAAAGCCTCTATATTAATTTGCATGAATTAGACAATTGAAGGGAGAAATGAAAAATAAATTTATGTAATTATATACGAAAAGTAGATTCTAAAATTATGTATAGCCTAACTCTGTTATCAAATGTCCCCTTTCTATTTTTGAAAAGCCTAATTGGATAGAATCAAAAGTAACATGGATCTAGTACATAACCTTAAAATACTGAATATGAGATTAATTTAGGGCATACTTGATTTCTTCATAGCAACAATTTAGATTTGGTTGTAACTAGATCTTCCTCTCTATGACTTTAGGTCCACACTAAGGCTTTAACTAAGTTTAGAAAGGCGGATCCTCCATCATTTAAGGTTATGACATACACCATGGGGCAAAAGGCAAAGTTGGACATTTATAAGCTAGAAGGTAAGGCAGAACATTGGTGTCAAAGCACCTCCAGATTGCTGACCTTAAAGGAGATACCCTTGACTTGGGAGAGTTTCCAAACTACCTTTGAGGGCAAATGCTTTCCACCATTAGTAAGGATTGATAAGGAATCTGAGTTCAACTTGAACAAAGAGAGATGAATGTGGACCAATATGCAGCTAAGTTCACTCAATTGCCCGAGATGATTTGATGATGAGCCATGGAAGATCAATAAGTTTGAAAGAGGCCTTAAACTAGAGTTGAAAGACAAGATTGTACCCCTTCAGATTTGCAATTTTGATGAATTTGTGGAAAAGTGTGGGGCGATGGAGAAGGCCTTGATGGATAGTAAGGCCAAAATAAAAAAAACCATGAAAGGGTAAATGTGACTGAGGCATGGAGCCTTTTAGGGGCAGACGTAAGAAAGGGACTGGTAGTGGTAGTGGCTCTTAGGGTAAGAGACCACCCTTAAGAAATGTCCCTCAAAGAAGGAGCATGGGACTCCCAAAGAGCTCGGCTAGTGTTACATCATTTTACGGCAAGTGTAGGAAGAGCCATGATAGTGGACCATGCCCTATGTGCTATAATTATATGAAGTTAGGACATTATGCATGTACTTACACAATGTCAAGAAAAGCTTCATTTGTTAAACCACTTAGATAAGGACGGATGTTTGCACTTATGCAGCAAGAGGCTAGTAGATCCCCTTATCTGATCTAGATATTATTTTTGTTCATAATCATACTGTAGATGCATTGTTTGACTCGAGTGCAACCCATTTATTCATCCCATATGACTATGTTAAATGTCTGGGTCTTAAGATTAGCCTGTTATATTCCATCCCTATTGGATATTTTAGGATTATATTTGTTGTATGCCTAAATTGTGTTGTACAATTGGATAGTCATTGCACTACCCTTGATTTAATTTGTAACCCTTTGTAAAACTTTGATGTAATCATTGGTAGGGACTGGTTATCAGTTAATAATGTGATACTTGATTGTAACTGCAAAACTGTCTTCTTACCTACTAATATACCTAAAACTTGTCTTGTAACTGAGTTTACTTTTGTGTCTACCACCCAAGCTAGGAGATATCTTAGGCGTGATTGCTAAGGGTTTCTTGTGTTCTTTTCATTGCATGTTGTAGTGAAGGATGGGCTGACGATATACTTATGATTAGGGAGTTCCCCGAGGTTTTCCCTAAAAAGTTTAGTCGACTACCTCCAGAGAGAGTTGGAGTTCTACATTAATTTGGTATTGATACAGGTCTAATCTCTAAGGCTTTATATAGAATGGCTCCTATTGAATTAGTTGAGTTGAAGAGCCAATTAGAGGAGTTACTTAAGAAATGGTTCAGTTGGCCAAGTGTGTCTTCATAGGAAGCATCGGTGTTGTTTGTCAAGAAAAAGGATGGTAGCCTTTAACTTTGTATCGACTATAGGAAATTGAACCATGTGATCATTAAAACAAATTCCCTTTGCCTAGAATTGATGATTTGCTTGACTAATTAGTTGAAGGTCAGTTTTTTCAAAAATTAACCTTAGATATGAATACACCAACTTAAAGTCAGGGCCGGAGATGTACCTAAAACAATATTTAGGACTCAGTATAGCCATTATGAGTTCCTAGCCAAGCCTTTTGGGTTAACCAATACCCCTGCTATTTTTATGGATTACATGAATAGGATCTTTAGGCCTTATCTTGACTGGTTTGTGGTAGTAATTCATTAATAATATCCTTGTCTACTCTAAGAGTAGTAAAGAGCATGAAGAGTATCTAAGGATAGTTCTTCAGACCTTGAGAGAGCATCAAATGTATGCTAAGTTGAGTAAATGTGAATTTAGTTATGGAAGGTTAAATTCTTAGGTCATGTGATATCAAAATAAAGGGTAATAGTAGATCCTAGTAAGGTGAAAGCGGTGCTAAATTAGTAGAGACCCAAAATAGTGACAAAAAATCTGTAGTTTCCTAGGTCTAACCGACCACTATAAGAGATTCATTAAAGGATTTTCTTAGTTACCCATGACTTTGACTAAGTTGATTAGGAAGGACTAACCATTTGTATGGGATACCAAGTGTGAAAATGCCTTTTAGGAACTTAAGGATAGGTTGACCACTGCACTAGTATTAGTAATACCTAACCCAAAAAAGACTTTTAAGGTCTTTAGTGATGAATCTAAAAAGGGTTTAGGTTGTGTTTTGAAGCAAAAAGATAGGGTGATAACCTATACTTCTGGGCAACTTAGGCCCCATAAAGAGAATTATCCCACCCATGACCTAAAGCTAGCAGCTATAGTTTTTGCCCTTAAGATTTAGAGGCACTGCCTTTATGATGCACAATTTTAGGTTTATAGTGACTACAAGAGTTTGAAGTATCTATTTGACTAGAAGGAGTTGAACATGAGGCAAAAGAGGCGGATGGAATTTCTTAAAGATTATGACTTCTCTTTAAAGTATCATTTAGGGAAGACAAATGTTGTTGCCGATGCATTGAGTAGAAAATCTATTTATATGGAAATGATGATGCTTAGGGAGCAAAAGTTGGTTGAGGAGTTGAGAGATTTGAATTTGTCCATTTCAATACATTCTAGTAGCCTACTTTTGGGGGAATTAAGGATAGAAAATGACTTTAAGAAGAGAATTAGAGGGGCCCAGGCATTAGATGAACATTTGGGAAGGATTAGAGAATAACTAAAGAGTGGAGAGGTCAAAGACTTTAACTTATCAAAGGATGGTTTAGTGAGGTATTAGGGTAGAGTGTGCATACCCAATGATGAAAACTTAAGAAATATAATACTGTCTAAAACTCATAAGAATAGGTACATCATCCATTTGAGAACCACTAAGATATATGGGGATCTTAGGAAATGTTTTTGGTGGCTTGGAATGAAGTTGGACATAGCTAAATTTGTCGCTAAATGTTTAGTTTGTCAAAAGGTTAAGATTGAACACAAAAAACTCACAGGTTTGTTACACCCTTTAGAGATTTTAAAATGGAAATGGGATAGTACATCTATGGATTTTGTGATAGGTTGGCCTAGGACATTCTCAGGTTATGATGCAATTTGAGTGATTATGGACAGACTCATGAAGTCTGTAACAACCAGAAAAAAAAAAAAAAAAAAGAAGAAAAGAAAGAAGAAGAAAAGAAGAGAAAAAGCTGAAAAATTTTCGAAGGGCTGAAAATTTTTTAAGTCTGCTAGCTATAGCCTAGCTATAGCGAATGTACCTATTCGCTATAGCGAGAAATGGTCTAGCTATAGCGAGAGTGCCTTCTCGCTATAGTGAAAATGCTTCTAGCTATAGTGAGTGCGAGCATCCTATACAAAAATCAGGGCGTGCTCACCGTAGCGCGCACCATAGTGAAAAGAGGGGTCTGGGACTGATACGTGCTCACCATAGCGAGGGTTATTCTTCGCTATAGCAAGGGTAAGTCCGAAAAAGCATGAAAAAAGAGAATTTAACCTTTTAAAGCCTCCAAACTCCTCCTCTCTCTTTGTAACAGACTGAAGCTCCCTTTAAGGCAGAGAAAAGAGCGGAGGAGAGAGAGAGAAACCTAAAGGAGGAAGGAAGGAAGAACAAGAAAAAGGTAAGATTTGCATAGCTTTTCTCTTAGAATTTTGTTCTTTTCCCCTTGCCCTCTCTTCCTATGGTTTTGGTGGTTGAAGTAGCTATGTTTTGGGCTTGGTTTAGAAGAGGGAAAGTGGAAAACCACTATTGAAGGAGGTTAGAATTCATGTAGCTTCACTTCCTTGATTTCCTTTCTTGAGAGCTTGAGAGAGAAATGATAGTTGGTGAATTTCTAGAAAGAGAAAGAACCCATAGTTCTTATATGCATGGTAGGGTTTGCTATAGAGAAACCCCTAACTTTGTGAATAAGTGTTGAGCTATGAGAAAGTAATTCCATGCTCTTGCATGTCAAGGCTCAAGAGAAGCACTCTCATCTAGTGGTGATTGTGAAATCAACAAGGGAGGATACAAATTGAAAGGGAAAGCTTGTGATTAGCCACTAAGGTAGCTCTCTCCACCTTCTCTCATGCATAGATGTGTGTTTACATTATCTTGCTTGTGTGTATGTATGTTTTAAACCATGAAAAGTATGCTAGCATGATGATGCCTTATGTATTTCAATGATATTTTATGGGATTGCTTTGGTTTGCTTAAGTATGGAAAAGCCAATAACCCTCTAGCCATGGTGAGGATGAGCCAAGAGCCCTAAAATTAGTTAAGACAAAGTAAACAGTCTCCCAAAAGTGGGGTTGACTCCCAAGAGTAAGGTTGAGTCTAAGAACCTCTTAAAGAATAGGTGAGGCAAGTCCAAAATCCACAAGTGAATGGGTGAGGATAATCCATTTGCTTAGCAAGCTATTGTATGTTATGTATGGCTTACTTAAATGTTGAAAATGCTTTTCTTATGATTTCATATGCTAATATGCCCATGCATACATTTGTGAGACTTGTTTGCATATTTTATGTATGATTGAATGAGAAATGAGCTATTGAGATTCTTTGAATCTCACTCCCCCTCTCCACCATCCTAACATACTAGGTGGACCAAGTGAGACAAGAGATAGGAGCCACCAAGCTTGAAGCTAGGGAAAACGGCAAGGGATATGTAAAAGAGCCATTTTGTCATCGTTTTGTTGCTAAGGGATGCAACCTAATGATGTACATATTGTAGGCACTTATGAATACTTGTAAATAGATGTATTCATTGTATATGTATGAGAATTTGAATTATAGTGCATGATGTAGCAAGTTTCGGTATGAATAGTAAAATCTTAGCATTATGTGCATGGTGTATGTGTTGGTGTGGGAGAGTGAGTTTTGCAAATCTAGGTTGTTAGAAATTTGAGCCATATTTGATAGCCTATATTGATGCTTTTCCATGTGCTCATAGAGCCTTAGAAGTAGGAGAAGCAAAGTTGAACCCTAATAGCCTTCTTTTAGCAAAAGAAAGTGGCACTTTGCCCCCTTAGGTCAAAGTCTGACCAAATGACCTCTTCTTGCCTTGAAATTTGGAATGTGACTAGATCTTGTCTAGAGCTTTTCGGGGAGCTAAAGATCAGGTCATTTGGAGGTCTAGAGAGGAAGATATGCATTTTTGAAGTTTCTACCCAATATCAGTCATCTTGCCTGACCTGAGGTACTGTTCCATCGATTTTTGAGAGTTTGGCTTGATGAACTGATCTGGAGACATTTTTCCTCTCTAGTTAACATCCACATCTTTCCATAATGGTATCATTTACATGACATTGGATTTTGTGGAATTAGGTGGAAATTTTTGAAGTCCATATCAGTAAACTGTGACAGTATCAGGATCAGTTCGACCTCTAGATGATTTCGCATGTCAAACGCGTTGTGTGTGGGATGTGATAACTTGTACATATTTTTAGCATGAAGTAGACACCCAAGCTTTCCATAATAACCAAGATTACATGTTTTCAATTTTTCTATATTTAGTTGTGAATTTCCAAACTTTGCTAAGAACTGAGGCCAAGCCTAGCCGAAAATGAACATGCATGTTCCATACCTCTTTTTGGTTTCCATGGGTTTAAAGCATGTTTTTGGGATTGAAATGAGTTGTAATGGTGAAATTAAATGAGGATGCATAGAATGAGCTCACACGGCCCATGTGACGCTGAAATGAAATTTTTAACCATGTCGCAACTCTAAGAATGTGTATGAATCCAATGAGGAAGATCTCACCTTATTCTTCCTATACCTCATATGAGCATGTAAGGGAGCTAGAAATGATGGTGTTACATTTGTTGGTATTAGACCAACGTTCCAGGCTCTCTCGGATTGGATTTATCTTGAGGAGGTAGCTATTGGGCTTCGTAAAAGGCTTGAATGGATATGTAAAGTCTTAGATGAGACATATTGGGTGTATGAGTATAGTTTGTGGTTTTATTCATGATGAGTAAGTTGTAGAATGGTCTTAGAGCAAGTAGTGAACACCGAAAAAGAGTGGCCTCTAGAGTAGCTTGAATGGATCAGTGGCAAGCCCTAGACATAAATGATGAGAAATGATCTCGTGGATAGGAAGAGGCTTGCTACAGAGAGTATGTGAGGTCGAATCTTCCCTGATAGTCAGACTCAGACCATTCCAAGATATCCTGCTTAATGCAAAGACAAGTAGTGATGCAACGCGGTATAAAATAAGATTGTAGTTGCACAGGACTAGTTTAGAGGGGAATGAGAAAAGAGTCACCCCTAGCCACAATATCCAATTGTCTAGATGAATTCCAGAGCCCAAAAGGCTAATGCCCTCAGCTAGAGGTTGAGTTATAAGCTATACCCTAAAGCCTCAACAGCTCAAAGGTGATGATAGCTAGCTATGCATGAATGAAGCAAGAGGTGGAACCCTCTAGCTTAATAATGGGCTAGATATAGAGGTAATGAGGCTCGAATTGGTAACTAAAGATGAAAATCCAATCCCTAGAAAAGTAAACCAATTAGAGGCTATTAGCCGCAACCAATTATTCCAGATAGCAGCGAGGCAATTCAAATAGTTCATCGCCGTGGCCATTAGAGAAGTTGGACATGAACCTAAGGCTAATCAGCTGCAGCGAATGATGTACTAGCCACGGCGAAAGGCACCAAGAATGCCTTGTTAGTCATATTTAGGCCAACTTAAGAAAGGAGTTGCTAAGGGGTCAGACAACCCATAGAGAGCGGGAACCCCTAGTATAACTAGAGAAAAGAGTAGTAAATAGTTATGGAAAGGTAGAAAAAGTCAGTGGGCCTAGTAGTTGAAAATGAGAAAAGAGCTCAGCATAGAGAAGGTTAGACACAGGGCGGATGAGGTGGTTGAGGTCCGCCTATGAGGCGTTGACTCTAACCTAGGGTGCTATCCTATGAGACATTGAATGATAGAATGCTAGTGTAGCCTTAAGAAAATGTGATATAAGGCTACCAGTAGAGAAGCACATAGCGAGTGGCCTAGAAAGCTATACCTCATTAGTAACACCTATAGGCAAGTATGAGTAACCTAGCAGTAGAGACTCAAAAAAGGATGAGAATAGTTAGTAAGCTATAAGTCCAATGAGATGACTAGCCTAGGCTAAGCATAGGCTAAAGCCTGGGGAGATGACTGGTAGCATCATTCCAGGCGAGCTATATAAATGAAAGGCTCAATAAAAGTTCTCCCTGGATCGAAAAAGGAAGGATGAGACATCCTCATATCGGAGAAACCACCCGGTAGTGGTTAGTAAAGTCCCCTAGATAGACCCCATGAGTCATAAAGTATAATAATAAAGGAAGTGAGGAAGAGTTGAGAAATTAGCTATAGAAAAGATACCCTCGCTTAGGTAATGATTAGATGAGTAAACTAAGCCCAGAAAGATAAACAGATAAGGGTCCAATAGTTAATTAGACAAGCTCCCTAATGTGAGAATGATACAGGGTTAAGGCACGTGAGTGATTAAAGCACCTAGTAGAGCATGAGTTTCAGTGAGGTAGAATCCAGACATTGAGAATATGTGTTCTGGGTTGAGTCAGCAGAACCCTAGACATAGCATATTGTGCTCTTGGGGATAAGGCTAAAGAGACTGAATAGAGAGAAAGCCCAGCTCTGATCTAAATATAGAAATAAGCTGAGACAGAAAATTAGTGCCTTAGTACCCTCAAGGAAGCTTAAGAAAGCTAGGGACTGCCTAAGAAGGTGAACCTCGTCTATATAGAGAAAGAGTGTAAGCCAAGAGCACCATAGAATGAAATTCCTGGGATACCAAGGGATGGTCTAGTTAAGGGCAGAGTAAGAGTATGAACGAAAATTTGACTCCCTTGATGTTACAGAGAGTAAATCAGTGAAGGAACCTGGGAAAATGCAGGTGCTCTTAAGCATAAAGAAACCTGAATTGGCAACAGAAACAACCAGTAGTAAAACATCCTTTTACCTAAGTAAGAGGATAAGAAAGGTAGAAAGAGAAAATATGACAGTGTTCAAGCTGAGGACATATTAGACATTCAGTTAATGTGCTCTTGGCATAGACGCCCTTCTAGCATGATACTACCCAAAGTAAAAATAGCCGGGCAATGCAGAGATGTCTCAAGATGTAGTAGATGAAGAATCCTACTTTCCCTGAACACTTTACAAAAATAGGGTAGATAGAGAAAAGTAAGAGAGGGATACTTTAGATTGTTGGGAAACTTGCAATATACCGGCGATAATGGCTTTGAGCTCAGTCATGAGGCGCTCGTGTATTAGTGTTTGATGTTATGGTTTGCTTGCAATGATGGTTACATGATATTAGGCTTGATCAACCTAATAGTAATGTAGTTTGAGTGCATAGCAACCAACGACATTAATCACCAAAGTGTCCCGATAATCAAAGGGTATCCTAGGTAGCTAGATAATGAGATGAGTCAGAAAAGAAAGGTAAAGGGATCCAAGTAATATTAGAATAGTAAAAAAAACATGCAAAAGGGAATCCCCAATAGAAAATGTTCAGATTCTGTATGCATAGCCCGAGTCCCTTATAGTATATGCAAATGAAATGAGAAGGGACCAGTGCATAGCCTCCTCCTGCCAGAGATGTTAACCACACTTAATGTGTGAGATGCCATAGTGCCAAGTGACTCAACAGCAGAATGTGGGCATAGTTAGAAACTGCAGGATATGAAAGGAGGGCTAGAGCAAGTATATGTAAAGTAAGCAAGTCAATAGAGTAAGAAAAAAAAGCCCAAGCAAAAAGGAGCTGAAGTGGGAATATGAGGCTCCTATGAGAAGCACTAAGTGAAAATTAAAATGCTCCCTAGTATCAGCATGATGGGATCCTAGAGAATCAGATGACACAGAACCCACTTCGCACGAAGAGCATGATGTATTTCTGAGTTTAGCCTAAGCTATTATGAGCAATGGTAACTGGACTTAGTGAGTATATATTTTACTATCAGATACAGTGATCTTAGGCTTTGATGTCTCCCAGAGATGGATCACAGTAGATCCTAGCATATCACAGCAAGTTGCAACAGATCCTAGCAGGGCTTTGAGAGGTTGCAGTAGACCTAGGGGTTATAGTAGATCCCACAGAGTTACAGAGAGCCCTAGCTACAGCATGATAGATCTCTGGTAGAGATGACAGCCTGAGATAGTTTTACAGAGCAGTTAGTCTCAGAGACCAGTATAGTTTCAACTAACTTTTGTCTCAGAGGCTACAGGCCTCCTAAGTTTGGTAGACTATTACCATAGAGACATGAAGGCTTTACTCAGATAGTTAGACAACTGACTAGTTCTCTTTAGAGATGAGCAAGTATATGGGATGAGGAAAGCAAGAAATTAGCTTTCCAGAGTTAAAGCCAGATGAACCATTACCTAACAGATAGTAGCCCTGACCGAGGGATAAAGAGATCCTCCCATGCTAGCCTGTGTATTCAGAAATGGGTCAGGTGCAGTTTACATAAGGTAAGTGGTACAGTATATCTCCAGTGAGTAAAATTGTGAGAATAGCTAACATCCCAGTAGAACTTAGTAGTAGTCAGTGATAGTAGCTCTTCGGTGCTAGTATGAGACACATAGGTTAGGCCAATCAGTATTGAATTGAGGGACTATAAAATGCCATGGTAAATGAGCAAAGAGAGTGAGAAAAGTCTTAGCCTACAAAGGCAGACATAAGAATCAATACAGAAACTGGGATCATTAAAAGTAGAAACTCCTCAAAGGAGCCGTGATCCCAGTAAGCAGTAGTGATACGAGGCCTATAATAGAAAGAAATGTGAATTGTAACCATGGGATGAGCTAGGAAGAAAGAATGCAAAGATGAACAGTGGATAATATACTTCAAAACAGTAAACAGATAAAAATCTCTGATGGCTCTAACGATCAGAAAAGATGATGAGATGTTATAAGAAGCAACTTAGAGAGGATACGGGAGATGTGATATAAAATGAGTACCTCCCAAGATAGGTAAGCGAGTCCACCAAAAAGAATGATAACTCCTACGATGGGTTAAGACAACCCACTATAATGAGTAAGCTCTCCCAGGATAGGCCTCTAGAGTCAGAACTTTCTTTCCCTTATGAGAGGGACTAGCACGTACTATATAATAATAGAGCGCTCATTAAGAACTAGCAATGAAAAAATTCCCTGGCTGAGAGAAAACTAGAGAGAAAAGCATATAGAGTCAGGAAGAAGGGAAAAGAAATGAATAATTAGCCAAAAGATAAAAGAGTAAGGAAAATGATCTCCACCTTCTTAGGTGTGTAATTGCTTCCCATGAGGTATGTTATGTAATTTCGAGGACGAAATTTCTTTTAAGGAGGGTGGAAATATAACAACCAAAAAAAAAAAAGAAAAGATGAAAAGAAAGAAGAAGAAAAGAAGAAGAGAAAAAGCTAAAAAATTTTCGAATGGCTAAAAATTTTCTAAGTCTGCTAGCTATAGCCTAGCTATAGCGAATATACCTGTTTGCTATAGCGAGAAATAGTCTAGCTATAGCGAGAGTGCCTTCTCGCTATAGCGAAAATGCTTCTAGCTATAGCGAGTGCGAGCATCTCATACAAAAACTAAGGTGTTGCTCGCCGTAGCACGCATCATAGCGAAAATAGGGGTCTGAGACTGATACGTGCTCGCCATAGCGAGGGTTATTCTTCGCTATAGCGAGGGTAAGTCCGAAAAAGCATGAAAAAAGGAATTTGACTTTTTAAAGCCTTCAAACTCCTCCTCTCTCTTTGTAACCGACTTAAGCTCCCTCTAAGGCAGAGAAAAGGGCGGAGGAGAGAGAGAGAAACTTAGAGAAGGAAGGAAGGAAGAACAAGAAAAAGGTAAGATTTGCATGGCTTTTCTCTTAGAATATTGTTCTTCTCCCCTTGTCCTCTCTTCCTATGGTTTTGGTGGTTGAAGTAGCTATGTTTTGGACTTGGTTCAGAAGAGGGAAAGTGAAAAACCACTCTTGAAGGAGGTTAGAATTCATGTAGCTTCACTTCCTTGATTTCCTTTCTTGAGAGCTTGAGAGAGGAAGGATAGTTAGTGAATTTCTAGAGAGAAAAAGAACCCTTAGTTCTTATATGCTTGGTAGGGTTTGCTATAGAGAAACCTTTAACTTTGTGAATAAGTGTTGAGCTATGAGAAAGTAATTCTATGCTCTTATGTGTCTAGGCTCAAGAGAAGTACTCCCATCTAGTGGTGATTGTGAAATCAACAAGGGAGGAGACAAATTGAAAGGGAAAGCTTGTGATTAGCCAATAAGGTAGCTCTCTCCACCTTCTCTCATGCATAGATGTGTGCTTACATTGTTTTGCTTGTGTGTATGTATGTTTTGAACCATGAAAAGTATGCTAGCATGATGATGCCTTATATATTTCAATGATATTTTATGTGATTGCTTTAGTTTGCTTGTGTATGGAAAAGCCAACAACCTTCTAGCCATGGTGAGGATGAGCCAAGAACCTTAAAGTTAGTTGAGACAAAGTAAAGAGTCTCCTAAAAGTGAGATTGACTCCCAAGAGTAAGGTTGAGTTTAAGAACCTCTTAAAGAATGGGTGAGGCAAGTCCAAAATCCACAAGTGAATGGGTGAGGCTAATCCATTTGCTTAGCAAGCTATTGTATGTTATGTATGGCTACTCAAATGTTGAAAATGCTTTTCTTATGATTTCACATGCTAATATGCCCATGCATACATTTGTGAGACTTGTTTGCATGCTTTATGTATGATTGAATGAGAGATGAGCTATTGAGATTCTTTGAATCTCACTCCCCCTCTCCACCATCCTAACATGCTAGGTGGACCAAGTGAGACAAGAGATGGGAGCCACCAAGCTTGAAGCTAGGGAAAACAGTAAGGGATATGTAAAAGAGCCATTTTGTCACCGTTATGTTGCTAAGGGATGTAACCTAATGACGTACATGTTGTAGGCACTTATGAATACTTGTAAATAGATGTACTCATTGTATATGTATAAGAATTTGAATTATAGTGCATGATTGTCACACCTACACTTTACATACACTATAACTTACCATATGAAGGGATCTTGTACTACTAACAGAAGACCCTGTTGACAAGGTCATATGTTTTACAAGGCGAAATCCAAGATCCTGTCGACAAGGTCTTTAATTTCCTTAGTGTGGAGTCCAAAATCCTGTCAACAAGATCCTAGACCTAAAAAGATAATTGTCATACCTAGACAACCTTCATCATTTTCACAAGAAAACCATAAGTTGATGATGCTAATGTGCTAAAACTAATCCCATGGTTATCATAATCAATTTCATGTAATGCAAACATAGGAGTTTACTTGTACCGAGAGTTCGGTAGCCCTAATAAACATCACAGTTAACTTACGGTAGATATCTCATGTATGATATTTATACAAATCAAAGGAGAGATTAATACTACAATGTTACATTCTCACTGGAGTCAAACTTTACATTCAACCCTTGTTCAAAGGATTCACAAGACCAATTACAGACAATATGTAATTTATGGGTCAGTTTGTTCGTTCTCTATTTGTCTGGCTCCATTCGTAGCATAGTTAATACCTGTAAAATAGTCAATTTGTAGTGAGATAAAATCTCAGTAGCTAACAATGTACTCAAGAAACACATGTATAAATATAGCACGGATTACTATCCAGGATACATTCGATGCATACTTCGGTGTCGGAGCATGTAATATCTAGGTAGCAGCATGTTCTCATTCGTTAGGCTACGTAGCAGCATTTTCTTATCGTTAGGCTACGTAGCAGCACATTCTCATTCGTTAGGCTACATAGCAGCATTTTCTTATCGTTAGGCTATGTAGCAGCACATTCTCATTCGTTAGGCTACGTAGCAGCATTTTCTTATCGTTAGGCTACGTAGCAGCATATTTTCATTCATTAGGCTACCTTGCTTCGGTTATTGGCCAATAACAGCAATCTGGTACTCATAAAGAGTCATATTAGTAGATATACATGCAACCAAACACAGCATAGGGACTTTGGGATTTTATCCAGTGCATTAATCATAAATAACAAAGTGAGTACAGTGTTAACTACCTGTTTCGTCACTGTCGTTTGTCACGTTATTCCTTAGCCCTGGTTGTTCCAATGGCCTTCCTAAATTTCAATCATGCATTGTACTAATTAAGAATGAGTCATGGTTAATATTTACATTGCAATTAAATTACTAATCCCCCTATACAAAATTCCTAAATCCCCTTTGCTAATTAATTATTGGAATTCTTAATTGTAAACAATCACATCTTCATTTTCTTTTCCTTCTCATAATTAGTTACTGTCTAAGTTATCCATGTGTGATCCAGTGCTATAAAACTAAGTTCTTAGCCCTTATTTTCAAGTTGGATTCTTACATTTTCCATGCAAAGTCACACTACACAGCAAAAGAATGAAAACTACCACAGTCTCAATTGAACTACATTGTCGGACCTGTTTTTGTGAAATTTCTTTCCTCTACTAAATGACCTCCAAAAATCATAAAAATTGGCAGAGTGACCCCTCATCATGTTAATTATAAGCCACAGAAACGGTTTTCAAGAATTCCCAGGGATAGCCCCTAAACTCCTACTGTTTTGGTCACTACCTCAGTTGAGCTCGCTGTACACTGCCCTTGCTGTTTCTGGCTTTTTTACCCTACCAAATGAACCCAGAAAATTCTAAGGATTTGTAAACCTGACGTGATACGTCCTAGCTACCTCCACACAAATTTTCATGCACTAATTCCTTTGTTTACCCATTTACCAAAATTCTTTATGAAATCAGCCCCAGGCTGTCCCGTACAGAAGCTAAATTGAATTAGTGGGTTGTTTCTCTGATTTACCTTGTTCCAAAAATTCTGTAATTTTCCAGATTTCAAGTATAAGGGATGGACAACCTGTTATAAAATTTTTGGCTTCAAAATCCTTTTCCAACTAATTCTACAAGGCCAAAACATCCCAGTCCAGAACAAGGGGGCAACTTGGAGCTTACCTCTTTTTGGAGTCCTTGTACTTCGGTTTTTCCTTCTCTTCTCTCCTCTCCTATGGCTGTGCGAAATTACTTCCTTCCTTCCACTATTTCCTTCCGCCTAAAATTAGTTAAAGTGAAGGGTAATTAATGCAATGGACAGCTCCTGCTTCCCACCGCTATTAGGTGGCATGAAGGCAGATTACCATTTCATGACTCAGTGCAAGTGGCTAGGTGGCAGCAGCTATGTATCTTACCCTTACTTAATCTATATATTAAAGCAATATTTAACTCCCACTATCACAGCACAGACGGCACCAGCAAATCACAATTTAATTAGGTGGCATGAAGGCAAATCATCATTCCATGAATCGGTGCATGTGCTAGGTGGCAGCAGAGGTGTCTTACTCTCATTTAATCTATATATATTAAAAGCACTACTTAGCTCCTGCTGTCAAACCAAATACGGCATTAGCAAATCATAATTTAATATACATATATATGAAAGTGGGTGGAGCAAGCATGAGGTGTCTTCATCTTAGATTACTCAAGCCATTCATTACATACAACCTTCCTTCTTAGCTCCACCACGGCTGAATATATTTCCTTAATGCAATCAAACATCATCTACCACATATACTCACACACCTTACACATGGAAGCACGAGGTGGCATTTGGTAAATTCCCACATCCAAGGAAGAAGCAAGCTGTGGTCAATTTGTATATATATATTTACATCACTTCCATCTAATACATACATTGTGTATGATGCCTAATCCTCATAACTAAACATAATGCCAAGTGACCAAGTGAATGCTTATGCTCTTGTGTGGTGATGGTGCCAAATGGGTGTAATTAAAATAATTAAAATCCCTTCTTCCCATACTATTTAATTGAGTGGACTAATATGGGTTATGCTATCAGTTATAGGAAGTTCAGAATGTGACAATGATGTAGCAAATTTCAGTATGAATAATAAGATCTTGGCATTATGTGCATGGTGTATGTGTTAGTGTGGGAGAGTGAGTTTTGTAAATTTAGGTTGTTAAACATTTGAGCCATATTTGATAGCCTATATTGATGCTTTTTTATGTGCTCATAGAGCCTTAGAGGTAGGAGAAGCAAAGTTGAACCCTAATAGCCCTCTTTTAGCAAAAAAAAGTGGCACTTTGCCCCCTTAAGTCAAAGTCTAACCAAATGACCTCTTCTAGCCTTGAAATTTGGCATGTGACTAGATCTTGTCTAGAGCTTTTCGAGAAGTTAAAGATCAGGTCATTTGGAGGTCTAGAGAGGAAGATATGCATTTTTGATGTTTCTACACAGTATCAGTCATCTTGCCTAACCTGAGGTACTATTCCATCGATTTCTGAAAGTTTGGCTTGATGAACTGATATAGAGACATTTTTCCTCTCTAGTTAACATCCACATCTTTCCATAATGGTATCATTTACATGACATTGGATTTTTTTGGAATTAGTCGCACATTTTTGAATTTCATATCAGTAAATTGTGACAGTATCAGGATCAGTCCGACCTCTAGATGATTTCGTGTGTCAAACACGTTGTGTGTGGGATGTGATGACTTGTACATATTTTTAGCATGAATTAGACACCCTAAGATTTCCAGAATGATCAAGATTACATGTTTTTGATTTTTCTATATTTAGTTGTGAATTTCCAAACTTTGCCCAGAACTGAGGCCAAGCCTGGCCGAAAATGAACATGCATGTTCCATACCTCTTTTTGGTTTCCATAGGTTTAAAGCATGTTTTTGGGATTGAAATGAGTTGTAATGGTGAAATTAAATATGAGGATGCATAGAATGAGCTCACACGGTCCATGTGACGTTGAAATGAAATCTTTAACCATGTCGCAACTCTAAGAATGTATATGAATCCAATGAGGAAGATCTCACCTTATTCTTCCTATACCTCATATGAGCATGTAAGAGAGCTAGAAATGATGGTGTTACAAAGTTTGCCCACTTTCTACCTATCAGGGCCATTTATCCTCTAGATAGATTAGCTCAATTGTATGTCTGTGAGATTGTGAGATTATATGGTATCCCTAATAAGCATTGTGTTAGATAAAGACCCTAGATTCACATTGAAATTTTGGTAGTCTCTGCAAGAAGTTTAAGTACTAGCCTAAATTTCAACACTACCTATCATCCTCAATCAGATAGACAAACTGAGAGAACCATTCAAATTATTGATGATATGCTTAGAGCTAGTGTGCTAGAATTAAAGGAGAACTAAGATGTTTATTTGACTTTAGCTGAGTTTGCTTACAATAATAGGTACCATTCTAGTATCCAAATGGTACCATTTAAGGCACTTTATGAGAGGAAGTATAGATCACCCTTGTATTGGGTAGAGCTTGGTGAGAGGAGTCTTTTAGATCTGGACATAAGGGACTAAGCCACCTATCAAATAGAGCTCATTAGGAAGAAGTTGTTAGCTGCTCAGATTTGGCAGAAGAACAATGCCAATAAGATTAGAAAACCTTTAGAATTTGAGGCAGGAGAACATGTGTTCCTTAAGGTTACACCAATGATAGGCATAGGATGGTCTATCAAGTCAAAAAAGCTTAGTCCTTGATATCTTAGTCCTTTTCAAATCCTTGAGCAGATAAGACCAATGGCTTATAGTTACTTTACCCTCTAATTTGGCCCAGTTACATGATGTGTTCCACGTACCCTAATTGAAAAAATATCACCCAGACCCTTCGTATGTCACTGAGTATAAGAATGTGTATCTGTAAATGATTTGTCTTATGTGGTTATGCTGGAAAGGATAATGGACTCGAACAAAATTCCTAAAAGGAGGAGAGAATGTAACACCCCAAAATTAATTAAGAATAATCATGGTGTATTAAGGAATTAACATGGGAGATTTAGAAAAACTAAGAATTTCTAAAGAACTAGATTCATTCTAAACATCTTGAGGCAATAATCATTTCTCATATCATAGTTAGGTGGAGACACATTAATTATTGTTATGGGTGAAATAATGAAATTAATTAAGGAAAATGGACATTTAATTCAAGCCTTATAACTAACTTATTTATGCTTTGAGCCAAATATAGAAGCCCATTCTTAGCCATTGGGAGGTCTAATTCCATTTCTTAGAGGCCCAACCATAATCTTGTGCAAATCCAATTTCAATGGACCCATATAGCTTAGCTCAGGAAACCAATTTTTGAACCCACTTGGAAGATAGGCTTTTAGGTTAGTCGAAAACCCATTTGAAACCCTAAATTCTTTTCAGCCTCCCTTCCATTTTGTAGAAGATACAAAAGGCTTTAGAGGAGAAATTTAAAGGTCCCATGGAGGCTAGGGTTCCTTAAGCACATTTTTACCATTTCTCCCTCCTAGAGCAATATTTAGCCAATGTAACCTTTTCATTTAGAGTATTTTCACCTTAAACCCAAGTCTGAAATTTGTTGTTTGGTGCTTTCATAGTAGATTTTTAGAGGTTGAGGCTAAGGGGTTGTTTGGTAAGTAACCTTTTCCAATTCTGATGTGTTTTTTGTTGGATAGAGTCTTTTATAGCTAACTTATGATATGAGCTTTGATTTTGTATGAATTTACCTAAGAATTGGAGTGGTATTTTGAAGTTTATGGCATGGGGAAAACCAAATATGAACTTGGAGCCTTTTAGTGGCTGGGTAACTATTCTCTAGGTAGTTTATAATGATTGGATTCTATAATGTCTTATTTATGTTGTAATTAGCACTAAGAAGATGCTTGATTTGATTTAGGAATCTCTAGAGTATGAAAATTCATTTTTGGCTTTAGGACTAGATTCAATTAAGTAAGGTAACTGGGGTTAAGTTTTACTCGCATATTTCCACTTTAATCTTATATCTACTGCACACATATGATTTTGAATGGTAAATGATTGGTTGGCTACTTGAATGGTATGTTGGGACCTTGTGTGAGTCCATAGTGGAGTTGCAGTGCGGCTGCCACTCGTGCATCATGCTTTGATCGGGCACCAAGTTATGATCAGCCTCTTATATGCACTAAGTCTAAGCTGTGCTCACTAGGGAGTTGGTGATCTAGATAGGCCTCTCTCAGTGTTATTGGCCTTTAACATATTGAATATGATTATTAGTATATGATAGCAATCACAAGTAGCCCAACTATTTCATTAGCTGATTTGATAGATGTTTCTTATGCTTAATTGATTAAATTGCACATATGTTGATTAATTTGGTACATATGAATGGAATTTCTCTCTTGGTTACTGAGATTCACATCTCACTCCATTTTATGGGTTAACAATTTCAGGTTAAGGCTTCTCGAGTAAGGATAAAAGGAAGCAAGTGGGTAAACATTTATGAGCTAAGACCATGTGTGAGAACCTTCCACTGGGACAACTTGACTAAAAGTATATGCTAATTTTTGTGGTTCTTTTGTATAGCACCATCATGTAATCATATTACCAAGTGTAGGTATTTTGTGTTCTATAATTAATGGTTTAACTAATAGGGAGTTGAACCTCATACAGTTTGAAATTTGATGCTTGTACTTAAGGATGATTGATATGAGATGTTGTTAATGCAAAACCATTAATTAATCAATTGAGATTATGATTATGCCATGCTATGAGTGTTTACCCCAATAGTGTTTGTGGTAGCTCAGTTGGAATATGTATATATCCATATTATAAATGATATTATTAATGGTTTTTGCACTCTTTACTATAAAATTTATAAGCTTGCTGGTGTAGGGTAGTTAGATGGGTGAGAATCAACACTTGAGTCCCCTAATCAGTTATAATAGGTATGCTAAGTAATTTAGGTAGTTAGATACCATTAAAACCTTACAAATTATGGTAGAATGACTTTAGAATGCTACTAGGGGGAGAGATGGGATGTTTGTGATAAAATTTAAAGAGTTTAGGTGTAAAATAGAGTAGTGCCACAGCTTAAGTTGAGGCCAAAGCTCTTCTAAAGGCTAAGGGTGCCACAGCACAAGACAAGAATTTTGCCTAAAGAGGGTAACAAAATTAGACTTTGCCCGAGTGTAGGATCCTTTTCCATAGTGCAACTTGAGAGAAATAGAGGGGTGAGGTTCCAAAGAGTAATCTTACCTGGTGAGGATTAAGGAAAGCAAAAATAAAGTTCCACTAGCATACCTCACCGTGGTGCAAGGATAGTTTGCTGTAGTGCGAATCGAGAGATTTTGAACAATGGGGTCCAGGGGGTAGCTTCACCATGGCGCAGAATGTGAAATTTCAATTTCGAGCTCTAGTAGCCATTCAAGTCACGATGCAGGCATACCAAGTCATGGTATAAGCCACAAACTTAGTTTTAAGGTTTTAGAAACCAATATGGTCGCAACGAGATGATCCAAGTCACAGTGTAAGACATTAAACTCTTATTTTTATCTCTAAAACTTAATTTTTCTTGGGGTTAATGGCATGTTATGACTTGGGAACAATTATAAGAGGATTTTAGAACTATGGAATCAGTGATAAAATGAATCAAAGATTTTATTTGATAACTTGAATTACTTGTAGGCTTAAATCACTTGGTTCTTTGAATAGTAATCCTAATAATAATAAGGTTCAAATTTCCCTACTATTTTGTCTAAATAGCTATTTGTATTAACGTTAGACCTTGATCTATGATCTTTAACTATGCATTTAAGCTTAATAACTATAGATAAGAGTTAGGGTCATTCCAGCAACTGACACAGATCCTTAGGTATAAAAGGGAAATGAATCCCAATCAACCATAAGCAAGCTAAGGTAAGAAATTGAGACTAAAGACAATCCTTAAAATTCATCACCATACTATTTCCAACGCTCCTTTGGTGGCTATGAACTAACTTCTTCTTCCTCTCAGCTCATAAAGGAAAGGATTTGTAATGTCACTTATTGCTTTCAATAATACATTCACTATTGCTAGGCCAAGCCTAAACACCTCAATCTCATTCTATTGATATATGTGCATATTAAGACTTGAAGTATGATTTGGGTTATTTTAAGAGTCTCAACTCTTCCCTTTTTTGCTACATTGCATGTAGCAATTCCATTATTCATTTATCTCATTCTTACTTACTTTCATGGATAAACAAGTTTACAAACTTAGCTATATCACTTATTCCATTCATAGGGCATATAAGGATTTTTACGAAACCATACTTTTAGCATCATCAAATTTCATTCTTTTTTCTCAAACCAATGGTTCATCTAGCCTTGTATCACTCCCTTAGGCCTCTTAGTTTGTTAGGATAAATTAAAAACTTTCCCAAGTGCCTTTTCTTCATCGAGGCCAAGAGCTCCATCCATAAGTCCAACCTTCAAATTTTGTTTGTTTAAGAAAGAATTTATGGTCATTAGGATATCCGTAATTCATTTCTACTTCAATTATGGTATTATGGGAATCAAATAATCTTCTTAGGGTTTTGCAGTATTCATAGCATAACTTAAACTCTAGGTAAAGCTAATTTGCATTTTCTTGATTTCTAAGTTAATTTCTTTGCATATTCTTATTCCTCCCACTTTTAAACCCTTGATTGAATCAAGTTTTTATCAAATGCACACTCTTTTCTCTTTCCCTCTCTTTAGGCCGAAATTACATGGTGTTATGGTTCCAAGAATAGCAAATTTTCTTAGCTTGAATCCTACCTTGTTTTAAAGCTCTCTGATAGAGATTCTTTTGGTGTAAATGGTTTTCTCAAATAAGCTCTTTCCCTTAAAGTTATAGCCACAAACTTCTTTTTAAGAAACCAAACCCATAATGAGAGAGAACATGAAGAGTGGAGAAAGTTTCCTAACTATAGCATAGTAAATTTTGGCATATTTCTTTATCTTTCTTAACTTGCTTTCCCTTCTCTCTCCTCCCTATTTCAGGCTACAATGGAAGTTAAAATGTACTACTAAAAGTCAATCCTAAAGTGAAGATGATATATATATAACTTGATTATACTTTTTTTAAATGACTATTTTGCCCTTACATTTTATTTCCTTCATTTGAGCTCATTTTTTAGTCCTTTTAGAAATCAATTGCTCTATACCAAAATTTGCACTCTTTTTTTCATTAAAAATATCTATTTAGGGTTTGTGTAACATAAAATAGCATCGAATGGTCTAGAAAAAAAATCTCATCATTAGAACTCCTAAGATGTATACCATTAGGGATTTAACCAAACTAGACTCATCTGGCTAATCTACTGATCCTATTTCATAATATTATGATAAGGAATATATGTTTCTCAAGTCAATTCTTATGTTTTTTAAATCCTTTATTTTTCTTGTTTTATAGTTAAACTGACTCTTTCATCCTTACAGTCATTTTTTATCTGTTCTAGCTTTTTGATATTGTTTTTTTGGACCACTCTGCTCTATATATCATTTAAATTTATCTTTTGCTCAAAAATTAAAAATCCAAGATCCACAATGGTTTAAAATAACTCAATTTGCACTTTTGCCATTTGTTACCTTGGTTTGCATACAATTAAGGTCTTTACCAACTTTATCAACTCTGGTTGATTTGATAACTTTATTTAGTTATATAATGATAGAAAATATCTTAATCTCTTAATATACTATTAAATATTTAAATTCTTAATTTTTTCCTATTGCACTAAGAGAACTCTTTTTAGTCATTTCTGAATTAGAATTTAATCATTTGTGAGTCTCTTTTCTCATCTAATTAAGCTTTTTACTTCCTCTCATCATTTCACATATCCTTCAAGCCTAATATTAAAATGCTAGATATTATAGGTTTTGTTGAAAATTAGGAACATTTTCACAATGCCATAGATAGCTCTCTTTGGAAGAAGGAAGTGAAGTGATTGATAAGAAGACAAAAGAATCTAGGAAAGGAAAGAGGACTTCCTAAGTGTTTAATAAGAACCCATTGAGGATTAAGGTATATAGCTTGCCAAGAATGAGTTGCAAGTACATCTCCTTTAAATTTTAAATTATGTTAAAGAATGATTTATTCTGATTGTATTGTTTTTATGAGTTCAATCTAGTAAGATACATGCCTTGCATGTGAGATGGCCCAATATAATTATCATGTATGATGAGATAAATCTAGTTAGATGCATGCCTTACATGAGAAGAGGAGGTAGGAAGAAGCCAGGAATTCTTCCCCCTTGGCCAATAGATATCTCATCTTGGCAGGGTTAAGAGGCACTTTATGTGCAAGATATATTCAATGAGTGTAGGCTAGATAAGATGCACTTTATCTACTAGTTTGCAATTCATATGTGAGACATATTCAATAAGTGTGAGGTAGATTTATAGCAAAGTTTTATGGTTTTCATAGCATGCTTTCTTAATAAACATTTTGATATGCTATGAATGAGATTTCTTATTTTGAAAAACTAGAAGTACTCATACTTTGACAAGAATGTTCATGAAAAGCTTGCTAACAATTGAGATTGATCACCTTATAATCATTATATTGTTTTACTAACATCCAGGTGATAAGAATGAAGCTTCATGAGGGGGTGTGGAATGATATTTTAATGTAAATAGTTGTGGTACAACATTTAAATATGTTTAGTTTGGTGTATTATGCATATTAGGAATGTAAAATGTAATAAAATGATCCCTTTTGATATGTTTTGAAATGGTTAGTATGTTCATTTTCATTGTGGATCATTTTTTATGTATATAAGTCATGATCTAGTTGCTGAAATTTTTATAGTTTGCACTTAAAATGTATATGGTTATGTGGGAAGAATTTCATGTGAAAATTATATGGTTTAAATATGTGTATAAATTATGTAAAGTTAATGAAAAGGTTGTATTGTTGAGGAAAGGACAATTTTGGAACATGTGTGATTGGTTAGGTAAATTATGTAAGAAATGAACCTCCATTTGCCTTGAAATTTGTATAGCATTTAAAGGAGACATGTAGCATATGCTCTAAAAAATTTCATCACAATTAAATAAGAGTAAATGGATAAGCAATGGTTCGATTAGTGTATATTTGTACTAGTTGCTAAAATGGGGCAGTTTTGATAATTTGATAAGTTGGAGAATAAAACCATGAAATTTTTGTATGAAATTTGGCTGAAACTTAGTTAAGACCATTAGATGGGATTTGGAGAGTGTTATAATTTTTTAACCTCATTTGCTAGCTTAATTATGCCTAAAATAGTGTGCGAACATACTTGGAACCGAAATAGGGAAACTTAGGAAATCTAGTTAGTTGAGCAGTCAAACAAGTCTTTTTTTTTTTACCTCAAATTTGGCCACAATGTACTTGACATATGCCTCCTTAGATCTAGAGAATTTTATGATTCTAAGTGATGTATAGATAGCCTTAGTGAAAGCCAAAATAATAGACAACAATTTCGGGTCCAACCAAAACAATTTTCAAGATCAAGTTAGTTGAGCAATCAAATGAGTGATTTTGTACTTCAAATTCCTTGACATAGAAGTCAAGATATTAGTAATAAAATTCTAGAGAGTGTCATAATTTTCCAAGAAGGTTTGATCACCCTATAAGTACTAAAACTATGAGAAACTAGTATGGGGACTAAAATAGAATAGTAGTGAAAATCTAGATAGTTAAGATACCGACATAGAAGTTTGGAGTTCAAATTTGGATAGAAGAAAGTTAACATATGAAACTTAAAGATTGCTAATTTTGGCACAAATTGAGCATAGGGAAATAAGAATTTATTACTAAGGAAAATGTTAGCAAAATTAGAGTTTTGAGTTATCTGAAACTAATTTAAACTACTTTAAACTATTTTGAGTTCTTGAAATTGGAAATTTGAGTTAAATGAAAACTTAAGAAAACATTTTTGAGTTAACTAAAACCTAAAGGCAGTCAAGTGAAAACCTTAGGTAGTCCACTTAAACATAGTATTAGTCAAGAAAAGCTAAGAACCATGTAGCCCAAAAAAAAAAAAAAGAGATCTGGGTATTACATGTTCAATCAAATTTTGGGAATACATTCAATTAAAGCAAGAGCCTTTTCCAAGTAGAAAGGGTCCTCAACTACCAGGCGACAACCAAAGTAACAGTTACTGACCAAGAATTATGTTTTTGCTTGATTCAGTGTATAATGTTGTGTGGGTAAATAAGGGGAGTATAATTTTAACAATGATGTGCATAGTGAATTGGGGCTAAAAAATTAGAGGTGAGTTTCGACTTTTCAAAGATTGGGAGCACATGCTATAACTAAAAGAAAAAAGATCATGGTAAATCTTTACAATTATGACTAATTCATAATAACAATAATAATAATAAATAAACAAAAAGCATATGCACCCCAAGTGGACAAATTTTGGGTTGGGTGAAGTTCAAGTTGAGCTTAACCCTAATAATAACACATATACTTAAACTCACATAATTTACATAAATTTAAGCACTTTGGGCCAAAGGATAACCCTAATTAAAAATTTGAAATGAGATTTTTGAGTTTAAAGATGTAAATTAATGATATGTGTGTGTCTATTTAAATTTGGTTGAATTGGAAAATTTTTAAAGTTAACATAAACAATTGTCCAAACTCAATTTTCAGGTTTAATTACCAAATATAGACCTTAATATTTTATGTCATACTTGGATATTCCAATCAATTAGGTCCTAAATGCTAACCCTTAACTTCTCACCACCAAGAGTCTTATGGGACATAAAATGTCTTACTTTTGTCGCCACCAAAATTCATACTTTAGGGGCAACTTTTCATAATCACTATTGAAAATTAGACGATGGGGGGTGAATCCACAGTCATTGGCAAAAGCATAATTTTTTGCTGTGATTATGTTGCACTCCAATATTTTGAGTCTCATTTAAACTCATTGTGCTATGTAGAAGTAGAAATGGCATGAGATATGAGATAACTACGTGAAAGAGATGAGTTAGTGAACAAATAGTTCAGACTTACACCTATGCTGGTCATTAGCCTCACTTGCATATAACTAATTTATAGGTTGAATTTTGAGTTAAAGAAAAGAAAAGCTACACTAGATTAATATATTTCTACTATGACACTTCTATTTTATTTATTGAAATTAAATTTTAAACTTACATATAGATTTATTAATAACAAGTAGAGCTCAACCTATTATTTGAAACAAATACACCAGAAACATATTACACTAATTAATTAACCCTAATACGCTCACAGAAGAGAAGTTAAACCAAATCATAGTAACTGAAGGTTGAGACTTTGACCAACTAACAGAAATGCTCCCTTTTCAATGAATCACGCTGTCGGAATTGCCGATCAGGTGGGGGGTTTCTGTCCTCTGGAAGGTTTCGGGAGGGTGACCCATTACGTTGCGTTCCAGCACCCTCTGAGCCGATCTGCGCATTTCTTGAGGTATTACCGTCCTTTGGAGGGTCTTGGCAGGGAGGCCCATTAGGTTGCCATCCAGTCTGTCCATTGTTTATATCCCTGAAACTCATTGTGATTATGGGAGATGGAATTGATGAAGCAACTAGCTACTGATGGCAGATTGTATTGTGTGATAATGATCTCTGGCCACCTTTATTTATATAGATCCAAGACCTGGTGCTTCAATTAATCTTCATTTCCATACCCATTGGTTTTGCTTTTACAGGTAGTGCGATGATAGTTTCCAAGAAAATGTATTGAAAATGGAAAATACATGAGTTTTGATTCCTGAATTAAGTTATAATTAATGAACATTTCATACAGCTTCTTCCTTGGGTAAACTAGCTATGACATGAGATGCATGTTACGTGCTCAGATTTTTCGTAGAAGATAACTGTGGAATTAATGCACCTTAAGAATGTCTTGCTTGGGGCTAGCTAGCTTTTCGGTGTTTACACTTGAGAATTGCACTATACAGTTAGCATGCATGGATAAGACTATGGTTGAGATCTTTTAACGTATTATTCCTCGTACGTGCTAAGTTACTTTCAAATTTGTTGAAAGTGAAACTACTTATTATTATTACTATTTTTTTATTAACTGCAATTACTTCTATGATTTTCAAGATGACATGTTTAATTGTAATCCCCCATTTTCACAGCTTGTTGATTTTATTTCATATGGATTTCAGTAAACCAGATTAAGAAAATACTGCTTCAATTTCCCCTCAATTTCGCATTGCAGTTGTTAACCGAAGTTATAACACCATATTTTCCCATAAGCTCTTGGCCGAAAAGCATATTTATCAAAATTAGAAAAGATAAATTACCAAATTAAATATTCTGTATTGAGATGATTTTTATTGGGAAATTTCCTCAAGTATTACAGGAAAGAAAAAGTAGTAGTTCTATTCAATTTCCTTTGCAGCTAGGTAGCCATCAGCAAGTAACCTATCAGCTAAAATCGCGCTTACTTGGGGTTTGAAGGATTTCAATGTTTAGCAGGTCTCCATCATATTGCTATTAGTCTCTCTGAAAGGACTAGGAAATTCTCACTTGTTTTGACATCGTCTTCCTGTCCGCAAAATATTGTTGTTTCCGTCTGACATGTCACAGGAGTGGGGAAATTACGTACCACCGAAACAGTGGTTGTGTGTACACTTAAAATTGCATTAATTGTTCTACGGCTTATATAGGAAATACAGCACGGCTAGCATGCATGAATAAAAACTATGACTAGGCGCTTTTAAGTTCCTTGTACATTAAGTTAATTTTCTTCCCGCATTTACTTCTATAATTTTGAAGACGAAATGTTCATTCGTTTATTCTATGATATCCTTGCTTCACCAGTTCGTGGATTTTATTTCATATGGCCTTCAGGAATTTAACCGTAAGAGGCTAAGAAAATATTGTTTCAATATAATTTCCCCTCAATTAGACATTACAACATATAGTCAAAGTTTGAGTTCAGAATGAACTAAAAAAAGAAAACCACATTAACTGTGCAAAAGAATTGCACTGTTTTATTGGTTAATTAAGATATACAGCACAGCAATGCGTGATGATGTATCTATAAGACTAATTTGGAATTTTTTTTTTGGGTTACAAATGAAGCATAAAACTTTGAAAATTGAAAGAGGAAAAAAGTAAAGTAGGATCAAATCCAGATACATCAAGTTCTTCTAACATTTAAGTTTAAGAGAGGTGTCATTTGAGCAGAGTTTTTGAGCTGAAGGTTTAAATCTTCTAATTTGTTAACTTAATTACAAATTTATGAAAAGTTTTTGAACATTTTCCCATCATTTACGTACATATAAGGTTTTAAAGATAAATAGGTTTGAAGCCAGTTTTCAATGTTTGTAACAAGTCACATTTTATAATTTTTCCAACTTAAACATCTTTGACGTCGGGAGACTCATGTATCTGCCAATTTTCACAGAGAAGTAGCCCTCCCACGCACGATTTGGGAAAAAATTAACCCAATATTATAGAGGCCGTAAGTTCTTCGCTGATGACGACCATACCCCCCCAGAAGAAATCTCGTACATGTGAACTTGAAATGTTGCAAGAGATGGGAAAAAGAATGGGACACAAATTGAAAGTAAAAGTGGCCCTCTTGTCCAAAAGTTAAAAAAAAAAAAAAAGTGGTCATCTTTTTTTCCAAACCTGTGAAAATCAAAGGTGAATTTTATAGAGACCCAAAAAAAGAAAAGATGTGAAATTTTTAGATTGAGTAAATGTATATCTCTCTCTTCTTTGTTATTGGATTGCGAATTCTATCAAGAGGTATTGTAGATGATATATCATGCCACCATGTTATAATAGTGCCCTTGATCATGACTTGTGTTAACTTTGGCAAGTCAACAAAGCTTGAGCATATATGGACAAAACTAATTTTATATATTACTAAATTCAGCCCTACAATTCTATTGCATTTGCAAAAGAAGTTCACGTACTTAATATGCTTTAATTATTTCTTTTTTAGATTTAAAAAAAAACAATTGTGCTCAAATTATTTAGTTATGTATTAGTTACAAGAGAAACACAAGGCCATAAAGGTAGAGATTAGAAAAATGGAAGGAGAGGAACCAAATTCACTTGCATCCAAATGTATTTAATTTTTAAATTTATATTTAGTTTGTTTCTATTTCTTTATCATCTAATTAATTTTTTTTATTTTTTATTTACCCCTTTGTGCTCTACATTTTTATTTTAATTGATATTTTTATCTTGTTGTTAACTTTTTGTTACTTTTTTAATTAAATTATTAATTATATTCATATTTAACTATAAACATTCTTATCTAATTTGGTTGATTGAATTTTGCATTTACTTTTTCTATATTTGAATTTCCAAACAATCCCCCCTTTTCTTGAAAGTTTATAAAGGAAAACTCTTGTATCTCCCTCTCTCCAAACAATACAATACATTCTAGTTGGGCTAAGCTTCCTTTCTTTCTATTTTGCCATACTTTCAATGCCAACATTTGATGCACCAGGTAGGGCCCTCGTGTCTTGAAATCCATATCTATAAGTTGCTTGAGGCTTATGGCTTAATGAAGGAGACATTGCTCCACAACCATAATAATGACTAGAACACTAGAGTCCAAAGTGCAATATATGCTAAAGACCATTGCCAAGCCATCTCCTCTCTACAAGATGGTAGGAAAAAGCATTGTGATGTCCAAAACCACTCGATGCACAAGGCCAAGTAAATTTGCAACCCTAACTAGAATTGGATCTGTAACCAACACCATTACTCCAGCCCATATAAGTGATGACTCCTTAATTTTGGATAAAAAAGAGATATATTTTATGATATATTAGGGAGTCAAAGTACCTATCTCTTGATTAACCTGGTTTAAATTTTTATTCAATCAAACAAAACAATTAAAATATCTCATTTACGATATCTTTATCAGTTTTGAGCCTTATTTAATGTTGATTTTTATCTCAGGAGAAAGGTAGAAAATTGTAGAAAGGAATGAGAAAAGGGAGAGAAGTTGGAAAGTCAAAAGGCAAGCTTAACAAGTCCACTCACTGTAACAAGAACGTAATTCGCTATGGCTAGGATGCACGTTCGCTGTGGCAAGGAAGTCAATTTACCATAGCGAAGTCGTGATTCATACAAACTTCAGGGAGCTCCTAGCTATAGCATAGGCAGTAGTAAGATTAGCAAAAATTTGGGTGCCTATAAGCTCTTACGATAGCTAGAGCCACCCCTCGCCATAGCGAGATCGGTTACTGAAACGCATAGCTTTGATTTGCGCGCTAAAAAAGCTAGAAAGAGCGAGGGTTTCGTCATTATGAGCTAGGAAGAGAAATTCTAAAGGGGAAAACGCTTGAAAGAGCAAGGGTTTGAGGAGGAGAAGCTTGGGTTGACGATTAGGGGCTAAATCAACACGATTGAACTAAGTTTCCTTTGATCCTCCATCTTTTCCTTCATGATTCTTTGTCTCTTTGAATTTCTAAATCTGATTACAATGTGTAGAGATATGTGTAGCTAAATTTCTTTAATCCAAGGCTTACTTGAACCTATTGCCATGTACTTAGGATTTTTCAAGGTTAAATTGAGTTGATTAATAGTTTGAATGCTTGATCTGTCCTTATTATTTCATGTAGAGTTTGGCCATCTTCTGTTGAATTAGGGGGTTTAAGGTTTGCTCTTGAAAAAGAGAAATCTCAATGAACCAATTGATTAAGCAACCTAGAATTGAAATTAGGTAACACTAGTTTTGTTTTTAGGTATAGAAATATGCTCAAGAATCCTAAGTGGCGATAGGGGCTAGATATATTTTATCCGATTAATTGTGAGAGAATTTTATAATTACTTTGACTAGAAGTCTAAGTGGTTCGAGAGACATTTGGGCTCAATTAATCTCCCCAACCTTCAAATTGTTGATTAATCAATTAATCAGGTATCTCAATTTGTGGCAATCAAGGGATGGGAACCTAGGAAACTCCTTAGTGGTTTATCTCATCAGAACTATCTTGACGCTCAGTATTTGTTTACTTTCATTTTATGTTAATTCATTACATTGGTAGTTGCACATCTTAACTTAAACAAAAGCAAATTTCTTTAGGCTTAATTGAGTTTAATTTAATTCTCTGTGGGACGACCTTGATTCACTATATTACAAAAGCGATCTGTACGCTTGCAGAATTATTTGCAAAAATAGTGGCTATCAAGTTTTTTAGCGCCGTTGCCAGGGAGTTGAGTTACATCTATTTAGACTAAGTAAATTCTTAGTAGTTTCAGATCAAGATTTTTATTAGATTAGTTAATTTCTTTCCACTATCAGGATTTCACTTCTTGATATATTGTATTGTAGGTAATATAGTTTATGCCACCCAAGGCGAAAACTAAAGTGAGAGCCAAAGTCAAGACCAGAAGCATCCAAGATATTATAGCTGAGAGTTCACCTATAGAACTCACATTTAGTGAGGAAGAAGAGATGGAATGAATTCGAACTCAAGAGAAAACTCTAGTAAAATGCAAAGGGCAATCTATATTAAAGAAGAAAACTCAGTTCTAGGAGGAAGACAGAGAGAAGTTACAATCATGGCTAAAGAAGAGTATGAAAGGCAGAGAGTGAATGTTTTGCTCAGTTGTAACAATAAAGGATATTAGTCGGGTATTAAAGTTCCAGAGCTTCAAGCTAACAACTTCGAGATAAAACAAACGATGCTGCAAATGTTACAAATGAACAAACAATTTAGTGGTACTTACCTGGAGGACCCTAATAGACACCTCTTAGCCTTCTTGGAGGTGTGTGACTCTTTCAAGCAAAATGGTGTGCTAAAGGATGTGATCCATTTATGGCTTTTTCCCCTTTCTCTACAAGGGAAGGCCAAGGAATGGTTGAATAATCTATCTGAAGGCTCAATTGAGACATAGGAGGATTTAGAACAAAGATTCTGGGCATGTTTTTTCCCTTATGATAAGATGGTGGATGCTAGAGCAGTAATCACTAATTTCAAGCAACAACCAGCTAAGAATTTGTATAAAGCATAGCAAAGATTTAAACAGTTAGTCAGACAATGCCCAAGCCATAATTAGGACAAATGGGTCCTAGTTCAAACCTTTTATTTGCAGTTAACTCCAAAGTCCAAGACTTTGATGGATTCTATGACAAATGGAGGCTTTGGAAAACAACCAATGAACAATGAGATAAAATGTCTAGATGACTTAGCAGCTAAGCATGCACATTGATCTAGTCAGCGAAGACTAGTGAAAATGGTTGAAAGAAGTTCAGAAGACACCACCTCTCAAGTAGTAGCAATGTTGGCATCTATGAAGAAGCTTTTTGATCAATTGGAATTCCAAGTTCAAAAAACTAACAGCTATACAGGAGTTAATGCAGTACACATGCCAAACAATCCTTGTGACTATTGTCGGGAAGCACACCTTTATAAATTATGTCTAGCAAAGACTACCCTCGAGTCATGCAATTATGCTGGAAATCCACAAAGGGGTCCTTACTACCCTTACTCCAACACATACAATTCTGGTTGGACGAATTACCTAAAATTTTCATGGAGTCAAGGTACATCTTTAAATCAAGCATCATCCTATGGACCTATACCAACAGCTCTTATATGACCACCAGGATTTTCACAGCAACTAAGGAAGCAAATCTCCATTCAAGAAAAGAAGTCAGACATGGAAGAAATGATGATGCAGTTTATGGCCGAACAAAAGGCGGCAATGAAAAACATGGAAATGCAAATTGGGCAATTAGCATTAGCGTTGAATACGATGAAGCAGGGTGGATTACCAAGTGATATAGTTTGTAATCCTAAAAGAGAAGGAAAAGAAGAATGTAAAGCTATCTCCTTGTGGAGTAGGAAACAATTGCCTAAGGTTCACAGAGCTAGGGAGGACTTAGTGAGTGAACAGGAATGCACCATTTAGAAGAAAAGCATAGAGCGGGATAAGCCAAAAAAGAGAAAGGAAGAGAAACACAGGAGTTTAAAGACAGAAGATAAAAGTGTAGATAAGATAGTAGAACCTCAAAAAAGAATGACTTCGCTTCCTTTCCTGCAAAGGTTTCAAAAGAAGGCCTTAAAGGAAAAATACAAGAAATTTCTTTTGGTATTCAAACAGCTTCATATTAACATCCCATTCATAGAAGCTTTAGAGCAAATGCCTTTATACACAAAGTTTTTGAAGGAAATGTTGTAATATTCAGTTCTCCAAAAACCAGAGAAAACCTGAGAAATATAACGCACAGTTTCTCAGTAAATGAACGAAATTTACCAAACACAAAAGGAAGTCCCCTAAAATGATGTAGTTAAGGTCCTGAAAAATTTGGGAAGCATTTTAGACTCCTAAATATAAGAATCCCAGGCTCAGATAGAAAGAAAAATAGAGCTAGAATGAAGAAACAATTTCTTACGAAAAGCTTACGAAACGTAATGGCGTTTTCATAATTTTGAGCAAATTTTGGAATTCACACAGGAGGGCTTTTTAAATAAAATTTTTGAGTTCTCCAGAGTTCTCAGAGGCCCTGAAAACTATGGAAAACCTTAGGATAGTTAAAAACCCTTCGGTTGACGTTTTTCTAACATTGGTTGACCCGAACTTTGACTGATTTGTTCGAGAATGTTTTAGCTCCATTTTGAGTGATTCTAAAGGAATTTTACTAAATTGGGAACCTCAATTTCATAATAGAAAAGACATTTCTCAAAAAGGAGCTAAAACGAAGGAGAAACAAAAATTCCAAGAACAAAGGGCAAAATGGAAATTTTTGAAAAGTGTAACTTATGCCCACCTATATATATGATGCACCCTTCTTCTCCCTTCATTATGCACGACCATGTTCTACCAAAAACTAGAGGAAAACCCTAGGGGATGAGGTACACAAGCGGAGGAAGAAAAGAATGAGAAATTCAAGGTACAAAGGTATGGGTTTTCATGATTTTTCATGCTCTTTCTCTTCCAAACCTCTTCTCCTTCATTCTCCTTTATTTCCTATGATTATAATGAAGTATATGGGTCTGTTTTAAAGGAGAAATTGAGGAGAAATTTTGGATTTGAAGAGAGAAAAAGTAAGAAAATAAGGTAATTTCTCTTCCTATGGTTGTCATCTTTGGTTCCCTCCTCCTTTATTTTGCCCCACTTGAGAAAACCCTAGGAGGAGATAATTTTTAGGTAGAACCAAGCATGAATCTAAGGAAAAAGGGTGTGGAGATTAAGAATATGCAAAGAAAACAACAAAATAACCATTAGATTTCAAGATGCAAATTCTAGGATTTTGTGTGTACCTTGTAAAATCTGACCTTATGTGATAATTCCTAAGTCTAATTAAGAGTTTAATTGAGCCCCTAAGATCCCTAAGATGCTTCCCACATGCTTCCTCTTTCAAGAAAACAAAGAGAATTCTAAGGAGGCCAAAAAGGGGCTATGTCTCGGGCATGCATGGATGGAGTCACTAGGGAGAGTTTTAAATTTTTTTAAGCCTATTTTTGTGTCATATATGATAAATGAATATGATGGGAGGCCTTGGAAAAAATTTAGAACTTATAAAAAGTGATTTGGTGCCTTAAGTTCCATATTATGACCTAAAGAAGCAACATGATGTTAGGCTCTTTGTTTTAATTGTGTGATGACTCCAAGAGTCTTAAAAAGAGTCAAGAATCATATTTGAAAGGAAAGACTGGAGCCTAGAATTTTTTTGAGGATTATTACTTTATTAGGTGCATTTATGAACTGCAATAGAGCTTATAGACCAATCTAGCATCTAAGCAAATTGTATGGCTTTAGAGATTATTTCATGAACCTAATTGGCTTTCACAAGTTTTGGGGTGTGTGACCAAAAGAGGAGGGTTGAGATCCAAGAAAAAAGTATGTGATTGTATACAAGGTAGCTCTATCCATTTTCTCTCATGTATGAATGTGTGATTAGTTTGTCTTAGAATGTGTGTATGTGTATTTTCAAGCCATGAAAAGTATGCTAGCATGATTTTATATGCCATGATTTCATGATGTCATGTTATGTTTTCAAATAAATGTATGATATTTTGCTAGAGTGTGGAGAGGCCAAGAACTCTTAACCATGGTGAGGATGAGCCAAGAACCCTTAAGCTTGGTTGAGACAAAATAAAGAGTCTCCCAAAAGTAAAGTGGGCTCCCAAGAGTACGGTTGAGTCCAAAGCTCTTAAAGAATGGGTAAGGCAAGTCCAAAATCCATTAAGAGAAGTGTGAGGCCAATCCAAACATTTGATGAGCTCTTAAATGTCTTGTATGACTTGTTTACATGCTAAGCTTGCTTCTTGAATGCTCATGATTTGTATTATGTTCATGCATGCATTTTTAAGGCTTACTTTGCACATAATATGTATGATTGAATGGGAGATGAGCTATTGAGATTCTTTAAATCTCATCTGCTCCTCTCCAATGATCTCATATGCTAAGTGGACCAAGTGGCTATGGTAATAGGAGCCAACAACATTGAAGAAAGAAGATTGACAACCATATGCCTAGCTTTTATCATTTTGGAACCATAATGATGCTTCATGATGTATATTGTGTTGTAGATAATCTATGACCCTTGAGATATGTGTAAATATGATATTATATGATGTATAAATATATGGATATGATGTATGAACTCTAGAATAGAATTTGACCATGTAATGCCAAAATATGCAATTTGGAAGCTTGATGTAAATGTAAATAAGTGTGGGTTAAATGGCCAAAATGAGAAGCATGAGGTTTTAGACCATTTGGGCAGCTCATACAAGTCTTAAATATGCTTTTAGACTTGCCCAAAAGGTGCCAACACCAAGGGAAAACCATTTGGTAAGTTTGGTACCACATATGAAGCCAAATTTGACCATAATGGAATTCTATGTCACTTTTTAGCTAAATGAGTTAGTCTTGATCTAAGATTTGGCATGCAATTAGGTCTCATTGAGTGCTTTTTAGAAAGC